>CAWUFW010020188.1:0-20000 GCA_963921515.1 Calotriton arnoldi
GGTACATAGTATACCATATACTAGGGACTTATAAGGGCACTCAGATTCCAATCAGAGATGTGCCTAAGGCACATGGAAACCATTTTAAAGAGGAAGCAGCTAGGCTGGGGTTCTGATTAGCAGGGCCCCAGCCCGACTAAGGTCGAAAAACAGTGAAGCATCAGCAAAAAGTGGGGGTACCCATGTGAAGCAGATCCTACTCTCCTACAGAGACTTCGATGGAAAAATTTCTAATGATTTACTTGAAAAATGGGCTAACGGTGAACAAGAAGAAGCCTTGATAATCCCAATTCCACAATTTCCCACAGGAAGTAAAGCTGATAAAAGAGGGAACATTTTATTATCCTCACTATCTATGCTGAACGGGGTAATATTAAATGGCAATTTAGAAGGAGATATCCCGGCATCCTCCACAAGAAAAGGCAATCATAAATCTTCAATCCTTGATTATATGATATGTAGCCTGGATCTGTTAGGTTCAGCCTCACATTTAAATATCAAATTTGTGTTAGGAAGCGATCACGCAATATTATATCTAACAACAGAGTTGAAACCGAAACCATCATCTCCAGGGCACATCATGTATTCACAAAGTACAGTATTTGTGAACCAGCTCCAAGGGCGGCTGCTATGGAACTCGAGAACTCTCAATAAAATTATTACTGAAATTGAGATGGCACAACCTTTACGGACTATTCATTCAACTAATCCTATAATAAACTTTGAAGCAGTCACCAAAAAATTGGTACAATCTTTACAAGAGAACCTGAAACAACGAAGGCCAAGATCGGGAAAAAATAAAAGACGAAACCAAGACTCAAGTGCAATTGAATTAAATAAATTAATAAGGGCACAATTCCTGCAATTCTCTGAAACAAAACAACAAGAAATTAACATCTTAAAAAACCGCCGTAGGAGGGCTAAGGAAAAAAATCGTAAAGAGATACAGGACAAAAAATGGGTGGACATACAGATAGCTGCAAAACAAAATAATAAACGCTCCTATTGGAACATAATTGCCATAGAAACAGGCACAAAAAAATCATTACAAGCTATCCCAGTCTCCCCATTAGAATGGGAAAGGTACTTAACCGACTTATACAAACTAAATAAGAGGCCACAAAGTTCGACTCCAATAACAAGCAAGATAAGTGAAAAATATTTAGAAAACGGAGCTCCATCTCCGTCTCAAATCGAACACTATATAAAAAAGGCAAGAACGTCTGCAGCAACGGGACCGGATCAAATCCCAATAAAGGTCCTCCAAAGCAACCCCAAAGAGTGGAGCAAGTTCTTAGCTCCCCTTTTTTCCACAGTTATGTAACTGGGGAGATTCCAGGATCATGGAAGGGGAGCATAGTAATTCCAATTCACAAGAAGGGCTCCAGGTTGCTCCCCTTCAACTATAGGCAGATAGCTCTTCTGGATGCAACAGGGAAAATGTTTGCGGCAACCGTCTTAGAACATCTCAAAGAATGGACATTTACAACAGGTTCTATTCCCTTATACCAAGCCGGGCTTAGACCAAAACATTCTGTTACAGACAACATTGCAGTGCTGCAAACAATAATTGACAAATACGTCACCTTGAAGTCGCAGGTCGTGTATGCTGTCTTTGTCGACTTCACGACGGCTTTCGATAGAGTGGACAGAGCAATGCTCTGGAGAAAACTTCGAAAAATGGGCATTCCGGAAAATCTCCTGTATCCGATAACATCACTATATTCAGGGACATGGTGTCAAGTCCAAATGGGAAGGGAGAAGGGTCTTACTAGCCCAATTGCCACACCTAATGGCCTTCGGCAAGGGTGCATTTTGGCCCCAATCCTGTTCTCTCTATATCTAAGTGACCTGCCGGAAAGCTTCAAACAGGTTAGCAACTTTCCACCGAAAATTGCCTCTCATAAAATTCACATCATGCTGTACGCGGACAACGTAGTCATCTTAGATCTAACTCCATTTGGTCTACAAAGGAACTTGCAAGCACTTGCTAAATATACTGAAGAAAATTACCTAATTCCAAATACATCTAAAACAAAAATTGTCCCGTTTTCAGGAAGGAAACGATACGTTAAATACAACTGGTCCCTAGGGGGAAAACCGCTGGAAGTAGTAAAGGAATATACATACCTAGGGAGAATATTTTCACAATACTTGCAAAACTTGCCTGCAGAACCTGGGCCGTAAAGTTGACGCCCACGTGGGGGCACTCCTACGCTTATACGCCTCCACTGGCCAAAGGCACTTTTCTTCACTTCTACAAGTCTATAGTTCTAAGATTCCACCAGTACTGTCATACGCTCTTGAATATATTCCAATAAGTCAGTGGAAATATCTGGATCTGAAAGAAGGGAAAGTTCTCCGGAAATTAACTAAAATGTCACAAGCCGTGCCGGTACAAACCCTCCGACTTGAACTTTCATTAGTCAGTTCTTTCGCCAGAGGCATCACCAACATCTTGAGATGGGCCTATAACCTTATCCATGCGGACCAAGGAACTTTACGACACTTATTAAAAATAGAGACGTTTGAACACGGATCATCGAAATATGTTTACTGTAGGAATGTATTTATTGCTTTTAAAATGTCAAACGTCACTATTGATTTGCTGCAATCTTGGTCTCCCGCTCACCTGAAGCTTTTCTTAAAACATCTAACTCCAAAGTTAAGCTTCAACCTAGACATCCAACACTGTACCACACTGCCACTATATAAACAACATGCAGAAACTATTGTATCTAAGAAAACGCAGCAGTATATGTATTTTAACTTAAAACATGGAGTCAGGCGAAGCATTATATTACTCCATCTTGGGATACTTCCTTTAAAATCATTCACTTCTAAGTGGTTCCCAGAAGAAAAAGCCAGTAGTGTCTGTGACCTGTGTAATGGCGGGGTGCAAGATTTGGATCACATGTTATTCATTTGTCCAAATCTGAATGTGGTAGAAGCTAGAAAAAGGTTTATAAAACCAATTCGAACAAAATGTAAAATTAACTCAGTTCAGAATCTGATTTCTCTTTGTAAGGCACTGCCTAATGAATTTGTGTGCTACAATTTGTTCAAATTTTTAAAAGTCTTTTTAACTTTGTACTAGAATTATATTTTATCATTTTAATTGTAATTTTATTTTTTAAATATTTGTTGTTCTCAGCTGAAAACTAAATCAAATAAACGAACATGAAGTGCAGAAAGAAGGAACAGAGGTACAGAAAGAGGGAAGACTGGTGCAGAAAGAGGCACAAGGGTTGCAGAAAGAAGGGACTGAGGTGCAGAAAGAAGCAACAGAGGTGCAGAAAGAGGGATGAGGGGTGGAAAAAGAGGCAAGAGGGGTGCAGAAAGAAGCAAGGGAGGTGCAGAAAGAAACAAAAGAAAAGCAGAAAGAGGCAAGAGGGGTGCAGAAAGAGCAAAGAAGGGTGCAGAAAGAGCAAAGAAGGGTGCAGAAAGAGCAAAGAAGGGTGCAGAAAGAAGCACGAGTGGTGCAGAAAGAAGCAAAGGTGCAGAAAGAAGCAAAAGTAGTGCAGAAAGAAGCAACAGAGGTGCAGAAAGAGGCAAGAGGGGTGCAAAAAGAGGGAAGAGGGGTGCCAAAAGAGGCACAAGGCGTGCAGAAAGAAGCAAGCGATGTGCAGAAAGAAACAAAAGAAGTACAGAAAGAAGGAACAGAGGTGCAGAAAGAGGCAACAGGGGTGAAGAAAGAGAGGAGAGGGGTGGAGAAAGAGGCAAGGGGGTGCAAAAAGAAGCAAGAGAGCTGCAGAAAGAAAAAAAAGAAGTACAGAAAGAAGGAACAGAGGTGCAGAAAGAGGCAAGAGGGGTGCAAAAGGGGTGCAGAAAGAAACAAAAGAAGTGCAGAAAGAAGGAACAGAGGTGCAGAAAGAGGCAAGAGGGGTGCAGAAAGAAACAAAAGAAGTGCAGAAAGATGCAACAGAGGTGCAGAAAGAGGGATGAGGGGTGCAGAAAGAGGCACGAGAGGTGCAGAAAGAAGCAAGAGAAATGCATAAAGAAGCAACAGAGATGCAGAAAGGGGGAAGTGGGGTGTAGAAAGAGGCAAGAGGGATACAGAAAGAAACGAGAGGTGCAGAAAGAAACAGAAGTGCAGAAAGAAGGAACAGGTGCAGAAAGAGGGATGAGGGATGGAGAAAGAGGCAAGAGAAGTGCAGAAAGAAGCAACAGAGATGCAAAAAGGGGGAACAGGGGTGGAGAAAGTGGCAAGAGGGGTGCAGAAAGAAGCAAGATAGGTTCAGAAAGAAACAAAAGAAGTGCAGAAAGAAACAAGAAGTGCAGAAAGAAGGAACAGAGGTGCAGAAAGAGGCAAGAGGAGTGCAGAAAGAGGCAAGAGGAGTGCAGAAAGAAGCACGAGTGGTGCAGAAAGTAGCAAGAGAGGTGTAGAAAGAAGCAACCGGAGTGCAGTAAGAAGCAACAGAGGTGCAGAAAGAGTGCAAGAGGGGTGCAAAAAGAGGGAAGAGGGGTGCAGAAAGAGGCACGAGGGGAGCAGAAAGAAGCAAGACACATGCAGAAAGAAACAAAAGAAGTGCAGAAAGAAGGAACAGAGGTACAGAAAGGGGCAACAGGGGTGCAGAAAGAGGGAAGAGGGGTGGAGAAAGAGGCAAGAGGGGTGGAGAAAGAGGCAAGGGGGTGCAGAAAGAAGCATGAGAGCTGCAGAAAGAAACAAAAGAAGTGCAGAAAGAAGGAACAGGTGCAGAAAGAGGGATGAGGGATGGAGAAAGAGGCAAGAGAAGTGCAGAAAGAAGCAACAGAGATGCAAAAAGGGGGAACAGGGGTGGAGAAAGTGGCAAGAGGGGTGCAGAAAGAAGCAAGATAGGTTCAGAAAGAAACAAAAGAAGTGCAGAAAGAAACAAGAAGTGCAGAAAGAAGGAACAGAGGTGCAGAAAGAGGCAAGAGGAGTGCAGAAAGAAGCACGAGTGGTGCAGAAAGTAGCAAGAGAGGTGTAGAAAGAAGCAACCGGAGTGCAGTAAGAAGCAACAGAGGTGCAGAAAGAGTGCAAGAGGGGTGCAAAAAGAGGGAAGAGGGGTGCAGAAAGAGGCACGAGGGGAGCAGAAAGAAGCAAGACACATGCAGAAAGAAACAAAAGAAGTGCAGAAAGAAGGAACAGAGGTACAGAAAGGGGCAACAGGGGTGCAGAAAGAGGGAAGAGGGGTGGAGAAAGAGGCAAGAGGGGTGGAGAAAGAGGCAAGGGGGTGCAGAAAGAAGCATGAGAGCTGCAGAAAGAAACAAAAGAAGTGCAGAAAGAAGGAACAGAGGTGCAGAAAGGCAAGAGGGGTGCAGAAAGGCAAAAGGGGTGCAGAAAGAAGCAAGAGGTGCAGAAAGAAACAAAAGACGTACAGAAAGAAGGAACAGAGGTGCAGAAAGAGGCAAGTGGGGTGCACGAAGAGGGGTGTGAAAGAGGCACGAGGAGTGCAGAAAGAAGCAACAAAGGTGCAGAAAGAAACATAAGAAGTGCAGAAAGAAGGAACAGAGGTGCAGAAAGAGGCAAGAGGGGAGCGGGAAGAGTGGAGACCTATGACATTACAAATGCTTCTTTAACTGGTAGTCGTGTTTGCAGAGTGGTGGAGAAAGGGGGCTGGGCCTCCAACCAGCGCTCAGCAATTCTGCTGTGTAGGACTTACAGGAGGGACCAGGAGGGCTTCTTGGCCCCCAAAGTCCCTCAGGAGTAAAGTGGACTTCATCCCCCAACCTGTAGTGTGCCAGGAGGCATGTTTGCAGAGTGGTGGAGAAAGGGGGGCGTGGCCTCCGAAGACCTCTTAGCAGTCCCACTGTGTGGGACTTACTGGAGGTAACATGAGGGGTACTTGGCCCCCAAGGACAACCTTGGGGGCCAACTACCCCTCCTATTACCTCCAGTAAGTCCCACACAGCAGCATTGGTAAGTACTCATAGCAGGCCACGCCCCCTTTGACCACCAGTCTGCAAACGCGCTCCCTGGCGTGCTCTTCGATGGGGATTAAAGTCGCCTTCGCTGCTGGGGGTCCTTAGGGGCCAACCAGCCTACCTGATACCTCCAGTAAGCCCCAGATAGTGGGATTGCTGAGAGGTGGACACAGGCCACGCCCCCTTTCTCCACCACTCTGCAAACGCACCTCCTGTCGCGCTCTTGGTTAGGGGATGAAGTCCCCTTGCCTCCTGAGGGTCCCTGGGGCCCAACTAGCCCTCCTGTTATCTCTAGTAAGCCCCACACAGCTGGATTGCTGAGAGTGGTCTGAGGCCACGCCCCCTTTTTACAGTACTCTGCAAACACGCCTGCTGGTGCACTGCTGCTCGGGGGGTGAAGTCCACTTTAGTCCTGAGGTCCTCAGGACATAAGAGGACCCATCCCCCGTGGCTTTGCCTCTTTTAAAAAAAAAATTTAATTTTTATTTTACGGGAGGGGGCCGCGTGGCCCCCCCCATATGTAAATAGCCCAGGGGAGGTTGTGGTCCCCGGGGCCGGGGGTCCGCGTTGGACCTCTGCACTTCATTCATCTATGCCCCGGGGAGGTGGTGGTCCCTGGGGCAGTGTGGGGGGGCTCGAGCCCCCCCACACACAGTTTTTAAAGGTAGCCCCAGGGAGGGTGTGGTCCCTGGGGCTGCGGGGGGGTGCGAGGCCCCCCACATTTAAACATTGAAGCCCCGGGGAGGTGGAGGCAGGGCAGGACTGGCTACTGGGCTTTCCTTAATAAACAATGCAAAACAAATGTTTTAAAAAGTAGGCTTTAATGCTATTTGTTTTGCATTGTTCATTTGGAAGCGCCTGCAGCTCCCCAGCAACAAAATCGGCCCCTCTGCAGTGAACCTGGGCCCCACCCTGCCACCCCAGCAAAAAACGCCCGGTAGCCAGTCCGGTCCTGGGTGGAGGTCCCCGGGGCGGCCCGCGAGGACCCCCACCCATTATTTTCCAATGCCCTGGGGAGGTGGTGGTCCCCGGGACAGCATGGGGGGCAGGAGCCCCCCCACGCTTCTATTAATAAATAAGCCCCGGGGAGGTGGCGGTCCCCGGGGCTGCGGGGGAGCCAGTGAGGGCCCCCGCCTCATATACATTGAAGCCCCGGGGAGGTGGCAGTCCCTGGGACTTGGGGGGCCCGCGAGGCCCCCCCTGCCCTAAATAAATAAAAGCCCCGGGGCCGTGGCGGTCCCCGTGGGCCCCCGTGCCATAATATAACATTGCCCCCGGGGGCTTAAAGTCTTTTTATTTTTTCGAACGGATTTGCGCACCCAGCGCGAATCCCACTTAAAATATAAATGCTTTCGTGGGGAGCTGCTGACATGCAGCTCCCCTTATGGAAAAGCAATCTGCTTTGCTTCATTGAAGCGAGAGCAGGTTTCCCTGCTCTCGCTTCAATGAAGCAAAGCAGTTTGCAATGACAGGGCGGGAGCCGCGAGGCTCCCGCCCTGTCATTGCAAACAGCAGTGTCCCGGGGGTGGGCACCCCGGGACACTGCAGGAGCCGGCCCTGGGGGGTGGCGGTCCCCAGGGCCATCAAGGGCTCCAGGAGGGGGGCCGTGCGGCCCCCCTCCCAACAATTGCAAAGCCCCGGGGAGGTGGTGGTCCCCGGGGCTCAGGGGTCCGTTTACGGACCCCCAAATTTAAATATTAGTGCCCCGGGGAGGTGGCGGTCCCCGGGGCATGTGGGGGGGGCTTGAGCCCCCCCACACAGGTATATTGTTTTAAAAAAATGAAGCCCCGGGGGGTGTGCCCCCGCTATTATAAATAATGAAAGCCCCGGGGGGTGGTGGTCCCCGGGGCTTGGGGGGGCCTTAGAGGCCCCCCAAACTTTAAAAAAACAAGCCCCGGGGGGTGGCGGTCACCGGGGCTGCGGGGGTGGTGCATGCCCCCCGCAACTCATTATTCAAGCCCCGGGGAGGTGGTGGTCCCCGGGGCAGTGTGAGGGGGATTGGGGCCCCCCACACTTTTTTTTCCACTGCCCCCGGGACTTGGCCCACCCGGGGGCTAATTACTAACGAAGCGCGGGAGTCCGCGCTTCGGTTTTTTTTGTTTTGCGGCCGAATCCGCGGATCCGGCGCGCATTTTGCCAATTTTGTTTTTAAAAAAAATGCTTTTTTGGGCCCTGGGGGTCCTTGTGGGACCCCCTGAGCAGGCCTAGGGGGTCAGGGTGTTTCTACCCTGCCCCCTTTTCTTGTTTTGCGCGTTTCTTTTTCTCTTTTCTTGTGCCTCGGTTCTACCGAGGCACAAGATGGCTGCCAACACTTCCTGGTTTGGAGTGTTGACAGCCAATTAGCATGAAGCTCGTGGTCAGGAGGGTCCGCAGATCCTCCGTGCCTCTAAATATCAAAACTTTTATTTTTGATTTTCTCAGCAACTACTGAACGGATTTACACCATTTTAAAAAAGGGTGCTTTCTGAACCAAGCACTACCTTTTTGCCACATTTGGTGTAATTCCGTTTAGCAGTTTTGGCTGTAGCCTTGCATAAAGTTTCCTATGGGAAATTGATTTTTTGACTCTTATTTTTTAATTTCTCCATAACTACTGAACGGATTTACACCATTTTAAAAGGGCGCTTTCTGAACCAAGCACTACCTTTTTGCCAAATTTGGTGTAATTCCGTTCAGCAGTTCGGGCTGCAGCCGTGTCTAAAGTTTCCTATGGGAATTAACATGGAGAAAACACGTTTTGGGACCCCCCTTTTTTCTCAGCCCCCGCTTGATGAATCACCCCAAAACTTTCAAGATAGGAGCGGACCGGAGCGTGCCATAAGTTTGGAAAATTTCGCAAAGATTCGTCAACCGGCGCCAAAGTTATTGGGAAAAGAATGTTACGAATTTCCTATGGAAAATAGGTCCTAACTATAACTATCTACTGGCGACCGCCAGTAGATAACATATATATATATATATTATCTACTGGCGGTCGCCAGTAGATAGTTATAGTTAGGACCTATTTTCCATAGGAAATCCGCGACATTCTATTTGAAATAACTCTCTTGCCGGTTGACGTATCTTCGCGAAATTTTCAAACTTTATGGCCCGCTCCGGTCCGCTCCTACCCTGAAAGTCTCGGGGTGATTCGTCAGCGGGGGCCGAGAAAAAGGGGGTCCCAAAGCGTGTTTTCCCATTCATTTTTCCATAGGAAACTTTAGACACGGCTACAGCTCGAACTGCTGAACGGAATTACACCAAATTTGGCAAAGAGGTAGTTCTTGGTTCAGAAAGAACCCTTTTGTTAAATGGTGTAAATCCGTTCAGTAGTTCCTGAGAAATTCACAATTAAAATCACATATATATCTATGGCCGCGTCGGATCCGCGTACCCTCCCGATCACGAGCTGCATGCTAATTGGCTGTCAACACTCCAAATCAGGAAGTGTTGGCAGCCATTTTGTCCCTCGGTAGAACCGAGGGACAGAAACAAGTGCGCAAAGCGCAAAAGGGGGCAGGGTAGAAACACCCTGACCCCTAGGTCTGCTCAGGGGTCCCACAAGGACCCCTGGAGCAAAAAGCATTTTTTAAAAAAAATCGGTGGTATGCGCTTAGGGTGCGCGGATTTCGCCGGGAAAAAATAAAAGAAACAAGTGCGCAAAACGCACAAAGGGGGCACGGTAGAAACACCCTAACCCCCTAGGCCTGCTCAGGGGGTCCCACAAGGACCCCTGGGCAAAAAAAAAAGCATTTAAAAAAAAAAATCGGCAGGATGCGCTCAGGGTGCGCGGATCCTGCCAAAAAAATCGAGCGCGGTCTCCCGCGCTCGATGCACTTGCCCCGGGTGGGCCAAGTCCCGGGGGCATGCTGAGGGGGTTTATTTTATGTATGGGGGCCTCTAAGGGCCCCCAAGCCCGGGGACCGCCACCCCCGGGGCTTTATTAGAAAAAGTTGCGGGAGGGCTCTGAGCCCTCCCGCAGCCCCGGGACCACCACCTCCCGGGGCTTCTTTATTTTTAAATTAACCTGTGTGGGGGGACTCCAGCCCCCCACACGCCCCGGGACCACCACCTCCCCGGGGCACTAACAAAGTGAAAATGGGGGTCCGTTTTGGACCCCCAAGCCCCGGGGACCACCACCTCCCGGGGCTTTGAAAATGTGGGGAGGGGGCCGCGCGGCCCCTCTCCTGGAGCCAGTGATGGCCCTGGGGACCGCCACCCCCAGGGCCGGCTCCTGCAGTGTCCCGGGGTGCCTACCCCCGGGACACTGCTGTTTGCAATGACATTGCAAACTGCTTTGAATTTTGGAAGCGAGAGCAGGGAAAGCTGCTCTTGCTTCCAAAATTCAAAGTAGAATTGCTTTTCCACATGGGGAGCTGCATATTAGCAGCTCCCCATGTGGAAAAGCAATGCCGGCTCGCGCAGGAGGCGGGGAGCCGGCAGGGTCCGTGGGGGAGTTGAGGTCCCCCCACGGACCCCAAAAGGATAGGGCCAGCCCCGGGGGATGGGGTCCCCGGGGCAAGTAGTGGCCCGGGAGGGGGGCCATGCGGTCCCCCTTCCCCAAAAATTTTTGGGGAAAAAAAAAAACAAAGGTTGGCCCCGGGGACGGGGTCCCCGGGGCCTAAGGAGGCCTTAGGAGGGGGGCCAGGCAGCCCCCCTCCATCAAATAAAAAAAAAAAAGGTGGCAATGGCCCGGGGGATGGGGTCCCCGGGTCGAAATTGGCCATGGGAGGGGCGCACACGCGTCCCCTTCCCAGTCCTTTTTTTTTTTTTTAAAGGAGGACAGGCCCTGGGGGATGGGGTCCCCAGGGCTCAAAAATTACTAAAAGGGGGGCCACACAGCCCCCTTTTAAATTTTTTTTTTAAAACGGCATCGCGAGGAGGCCACGCCCCTCTTTGACAGCACTCTGCAAACGCGCCCCTGGCGCATTTGCAGAGGGGAACGAATTCCCTTGAATACTGGGGGTCCCTGGGGCCAACTAGCCCACCAGGAACCTCCAGTATGCGTCAGGGGCTGCGTTGCACAGAGGTGTACAGAGGCCACGCCCCTTTTTACACCTCTCTGCAACGCAGCTCTGTGGCGCTTTTTTGATATACCTGTTGGGCTAGTTGGCCCCAGGGACCCTCAGGATTCAAGGGGAGTTAATCCCCCGACTTAAAACGCTCCATGGGGCGCGTTTGCACAGTGGTGAAGGGAGGGGGCAGGGCTTCAGGTGACATGTGTGCAAACAGGCCCCGTGGCGCGTTTTAAGATGGGGAATTAAATCCCCTTCAATCCTGAGGGTCCCTGGGGGCCAACTAGCCCACCATGTACTTCTAAAAGCGCCACAGAGCTGCGTTGCAGAGAGGTGTAAAAGGGGCGTGGCCTCTGTACACGTCTCTGCAACGCAGCCCCTGGTGCATACTGGAGGTTCCTGGTGGGCTAGTTGGCCTCAGGGACCCTCATGATTAAAGGGGATTTAATTCCCCCAACTTAAAACGCGCCACGGGGCCTGTTTGCACACATGTCACCTCAAGCCCCGCCCCCTCCATTCACCACTGTGCAACGCGCCCTGTGGCGCGTTTTAAGTTGGGGGATTAAGTCCCCTTGAATCCTGAGGGTCCCCGGAGTCCAACTAGCCCACCATATACCTCCAAAAGCGCCATAGAGCTGCGTTGCAGAGAGGTGTAAAAGGGGCGTGGCCTCTGTACACCTCTCTGCAAGGCAGCCCCTGGCGCATACTGGAGGTTCCTGGTGGGCTAGTTGGCCCCAGGGACCCCCAGTATTCAAGG
The DNA here is from genome assembly GCA_963921515.1 of Calotriton arnoldi. NCBI lineage: Eukaryota > Metazoa > Chordata > Amphibia > Caudata > Salamandridae > Calotriton > Calotriton arnoldi. The sequence continues at coordinate 11,638 of CAWUFW010020188.1, forward strand.
GGTCGTTCTCCCTCTGCAAACGCGCCAGGGGCGCGCTTGCAGAGTGGTGAAGGAAGGGGCGGGGCCTGCGGGCCCGATCGTTTTTAAAAAAAAAAAAATTTTGGGGAGGGGGCCGCGTGGCCCCCTCCCGAGCCACTACTTGCCCCGGGGACCCCATCCCCCGGGGCTGGCCCTCTCGTTGGGGACTGTGGGGGGTCCCCAATCCCCCCACACTCCCGCCGGCTCCCCGTGTCCTAGGGGAGCCGGCATTGCTTTACACATGGGGAGCTGCTAAGATGCAGCTCCCCATGTGGAAAGCTATCGGCTTTGGATATTGGAAGAGAGAGCAGGTTTCCTGCTCTCTCTTCCAATATCCAAAGCAAGTTTGCAATGACAGGACGGGAGCCGCGAGGCTCCCGTCCTGTCATTGCAAGCAGCAGTGTCCCGGGGGTAGGCACCCCGGGACACTGCAGGAGCCGGCCCTGGGGGTGGTGGTCCCCAGGGCCATCAAGGGCTCCAGGAGGGGGGCCGCGCGGCCCCCTCCCATTCAGTGCACAGCCCCGTGGAGGTGGTGGTCCCCGGGGCTCTGGGGGTCCAAAACGGACCCCCATTGTAATTTTCTTAGTGCCCCGGGAGGTGGTGGTCCCCGGGCGTGTGAGGGCTGGAGCCCCCTCACACAGGTTTTTAATTAAAAAAAGAAGCCCCGGGAGGTGGTGGTCCCCGGGGCTGCGGGAGGGCTCAGAGCCCTCCCGCACCATTGTACATAAAGCCCCGGGGGTGGTGGTCCTCGGGGCTTGGGGGCCCTCAGAGGCCCCCCACACATAAAATTAACCCCCCAGCATGCCCCCGGGACTTGGGCCACCGGGGCCAGTGCCATCGAAGCGCGGGAGACCGCGCTTCGTTTTTTTCCGGAAGGTTTCGCGCACCCTGAGCGCATCCTGCCAATTTTTAAAAAAAAAAAAAAAATTTTTTTTTTTGCCTAGGGGGTCCTTGTGGGACCCCCTGAGCAAACCTAGGGGGTCAGGGTGTTTCTACCCTCCCCCTTTGTGCGCTTTGCGCACTTGTTTCTGTCCCTCGGTTCTACCGAGGGACAAAATGACTGCCAACATTTCCTGAATCGGAATGTTGACAGCCAGCTGACAGACAATTAACATGCAGCTCGTGATCGGGACGGTGCGCGCAGGGTGCGCTCAGGGTGCGCGAATCCTCCGTGCCCATAGATATATATGTACTTTTACTTTTTGATTTTCTCAGCAACTACTGAACGGATTTACACCATTTAACAAAAGGGTTCTTTCTGAACCAAGAACTACCTCTTTGCCAAATTTGGTGTAATTCCGTTCAGCAGTTCGGGCTGTAGCCGTGTCTAAAGTTTCCTATGGGAAAATGCATGGGGAAAACGCGTTTTGGGACCCCCTTTTTCTCGGCCCCCGCTTGACGTATCACCCCGAGACTTTCAGGGTAGGAGCGGACCGGAGCGCCCCACGAAGTTTGAAAATTTCTCGAAGATACGTCAACCGGCAAGAGAGTTATTTCAAATAGAATGTCGCGGATTTCCTATGGATAATAGGTTGTAACTATAACTATCTACTGGCGACCGCCAGTAGATAATATATGTGTGTGTATATATATATATATATATATATATGTATGTGTATATATATATATATATATGTGTGTATGTGTGTGTATATATATATATTCACTGAAAAAACCATAGGTTTTAGGGACAGTTATAGTTAGTTGGACATTGCACTTGTACAAAACCCGTGAAATTCCCCCGTTATAGTTAGTTCAGGTAACTATAACTCGCGCCCCATAATGCACTGCTGATGACGTCACATATTACATCACTCATGACATGGTCAGTGACATCACTGATGACATCACTGATGACATCTCAAATGACATCACTGATGACATCATGCAGTGACTGTGTGTTTCTGTAAAGTTTAAATATTTTTAATATATATAGGAAAAGACGTATTGAAGAATGAGTGGCTGTATAAGTGTCTGTATGGATGATTTAGTAGGTGCGTGACTGACTCTATAAGTGAGTGATTTAACGTATCTTACTGAATGCATGGGTTAGTGACTAAACTGGGTGAATGTCTGTATCTGTCTGTCTTTTGCTGTGTAAGTGGCTGCATGTGTTTGTGAATAGCTACATGAGTGTCTATATGAGTTATTGAATGGTTGTCTGAGTATCTGTATGGGTGCCTGAGTGTTTGTGTGGGAGGGGTGTGTGCGACAATGTGCATAGATGTGTGAGTGGGTGATTCACTGGGTGGATGGTTTCAAGAGTGCATCTGTGATAGACTGTATGGGTGGGTAAGTGTGTGTAAGAGTGTGTTAGTGAGTGAATGTATGTCCCAGTGGTACATGTGTGAGTAACTACATATGTGAAAGGCAGTATATATGTGTGTTGGATTATATAAATAGCTATAAGCGAGAGTGAGTGATTGTGATAGTGGCTGTATGGATGTGTGTGTGCTTGTATCAGTTATTGTATAAGAGCGTAACAATGTGCTAGTATTTGTATGATTAAGTGAGCTGGTGTGTGTATAACTGTATAGGTGAGTAAATGGCAGTGTGTTTAATTATTTGCATGACTGACTAGGTGTGTGAGTACCTCTATGGATGAGTGGCGGTGTTTGAGTGTCTATATAGGAGTAAGAGTGCATATGATAGTCCTGTACTGAGTGACCATAAGTATGAGTTACTGTACGGGTGAGTGAGTGGATGTGTGTGTGTGTAGACCTAAGAATCAGTGAGTGGGTATGTAGTTATTGGTGTTGGAGTGTCTATGGTTTTGCGAATGGCAGTCTGTAATTTAGAGTGGGTGTATCAAAAGTTATATTAGGGTGTGAGAAGATGAATGAAATTATCACATGGATGATGTCATCAGTGATGTCATTTGAGATGTCATCAGTGATGTCATCAGTGATGTCACTGACCATGTCATGAGTGATGTAATATGTGACGTCATCAGCAGTGCATTGCGGGGGCGTGAGTTATAGTTACCTGAATTAACTATAACGGGGAATTTCACGGGTTTTGTACGAGTGCAATGTCCAACTAACTAGAACTGTCCCTAAAACCTATGGTTTTTTCAGTGAATTTGTAAGGTTTTTTAAATGCTAATTTCTAACTATAACGTGCCTGAAACCTATGGTTTTTTCAGTGAATTTCAAAGGTTTTTTAAATGCTAATTCCTAACTATAACATGTCTGAAACCTATGGTTTTTTTCAGTGAATTTCAAAGGTTTTGTAAATGACAATTTTTAAATGTATTAATTGTTATATTTATTTTTTTGATACTGATTTACTACATTTTTTTAAACTATTTATTTTTAGATATTTTTTTTTTTTTTTTTTAAAGTCTTTATTGTAGACATCCAACACATACAATCCTTTATGCACCAGGTTTATCCAAACAATATTTCCAAAACATATGTGGAAGATGTCTAATATATATCTTAATACCCAGCACCCCCTATCCTACCCCTACCTCCCCCACCCAAACCCAGATGGAGCCCATGGTGGTAACATAACATAAATTGAGCTATAACACAACCATAATGTACATTTCTTGGTAAAACCCTTAATATAGTTACAACCTAAATAATACCAACAGTCTAAACATCCTATGCTAATCCCTTAACTTATATCAACACAAATCAGATCAAGTCCTGACCTCATTCGTCCAATTCGTTATTGGAAGCCAAATTGCAAGCCCCCTCCTTTTAGCATTAAGCCCCCTTCGTCTATACACCTCTTTCTCCCACCGATATGTGGCCAGAAATTTCCCCAGCCAGCAATAAACTGAGGGGGTCCTTGTCCAGCCACCCGCTGGCCAAGGAAAGCCTAAACACTGCCATAGCTATAAATAACAGAGCTCTATTTGGTTCCGGCATGGCTTGATTACTGACCCCCAACAAAATTACCTGCGGTGAAAGTTCCACCTCAAACCCCAGCATACCTCTTAGGTATTTGCCCACCTCAGTAATTACAGGTACAAGTCGAGGGCAGGTTGCAAACATGTGTACACTATCAGCAGCATAACAGTGACATCGAGAGCAAAAAGAGCCACGCGAGCCTCCCCATTTTGCTATGCGGGCTGGAGTAATGTACAAATTAAGCCAAGTTTTGAAACACTGCACTTGTAAGTTTGCCGAGAAGCATGCCGTTTGACTTAACAAAAGAGAGTCCTCACATACTTCTGTCCCTGCTTGCAACAGATTCTTCCAGCGATTAGTATGTTTAATAAAGTCATCACTCATTAAATTACTAAGCATTTTGCAGAGGGGAGAAAGTGTTAAAGATGTCCCTAATATTGCTTCAAGTAAGGGGATTTTCTGACAACTGGATATTTTTTTAGAAACAAAATCCCTAATTTGTAAATATTTAAAAAAATACTTATTACCTAACCCAAATTTGCTCTTGATTGCATCAAAAGAAAGGATATTATCATCCTCCATCAGATCTCCAATAAACCTTACTCCTTTATTCATCCAAACTTTCATATAGCCATCTAGTAGAATTTCGGGTAATAGGTTATTGTCTGCCAGAGGAGAGTATCTGTGTATCCTACCTAGTTTAAGTTTCTTCCTGATGGACGTCCATACTTTAAATGATCCCAATAAAACCTTAAATTTTACTCTTTTAAAATAAGCAAAATCAATATATCGAAGAAGGCAGCCAGCTGAATCCGATCCCAAGAGTAACCTATATATAGAAGGGCTGGATGTTTCCTCTATTGATGTTGGTTCTTTCCCCAATATTGGTGCCATTCGCTGCAAAGCTGCTGCCCAATAATAAACCTGGAGATTAGGTACCGCCCAGCCACCCCGATTTCTAGGTAGGGACATATATCTCAGCGCTCTGCGGGGACGGTTCCCGGCCCACAAAAACTTGGAAATTGCTTGATCAAATGCCAAAAACCAGCTCTCGTTTATTTCCGTTGGAATAGCTCTAAAAAATAGAGAATTTTTGGTAAAAATAACATCTTGATGACATTGCATCTCCCTAAAAGAGTGAGATGCAGATTATTCATTCTATTAAAATCTGTTCTAGTCTTATGTAGCAGAGGTTCTAGATTAATCTGTACGATTTTATCGACATTGGCAGAGATCTCAACCCCCAGATATCTAGCATTTTCCACTACCCGTGTATCAAACATAGCCACATTTGAGTTTTTAACAATCATGGTCTTATCCTCATTAAGATGATACCCCGAAATTTGACCAAAATCTTTTGAGGCTCTTTCAACCTCTCTGATAGCTTCTGATGGATTGGCTGTGATTATTGCGATGTCATCCGCATATGCAAGAATCTTAGTATCCCCTCCCATCGAAGGGATGGCTGAAATCCTATCGTTCCCCACAATTTTCCTGATTAAAGGATCTATATATAGGGCAAATAATAGCGGGGAACAGGGACACCCCTGCCGCGTACCTCTTGTTATTTTGATTGGCTCCGATGTGTACCCCATCATTGCAATTCTAGCCCCGAGATCCTGATATAAGCATTTAATTGCTCCAATACATTTTTTCCCCAAGCCGTATTTCCCCATAACTGCCCATAAGAAGGGCCAGGAGACCCTATCAAATGCTTTCTCCGCATCAAGTAATATTACAGCCATAGGGTTTCCTGACACCTTCGTATAATCAAACAGCGTAATTATGCGTTGAATATGATCAGTCGTGCCCCTACCTGGAACGAATCCGTGTTGAAACGGGGAAACTAATCTTTTGATGACCGCTGCCAATCTGGTTGCTAAAATTTTAGAAAAGATTTTCACATCGCTGTTAATCAGCGTGATTGGCCTATATGAACCCAATTCTGAGGGGGTTTACCTTTTTAGGAAAGACTATTATATTAGCTGTCTTCCAGGAATCGGGAATCAGCAGTTCTACTTGTGCTCTATGAAAAACTTCCAGCATAAGAGCCACAAGCTGTGTCTTACATTTTTTATAAAATTCTCCTGGGATCAAATCCGTGCCTGCAGCTTTGCCTGAAGGAGTAGAATCTATTGCTGCTCTGAGTTCATCTAATGTTATTAATGCACTAAGGTTGTTTTTCTCCTCACAGGATACTTGATCCGGTAATAGCCCATCTAAGTAATCCTCAATGTCAACATCTTTGTTTTGAATATCCTCGGTATACAAGTTTTGATAGAATTTTTGAAATGCCATGAGAACTGCATCAGGGCTATTTACCATACCTATGTCTGGATCCCTGATTTCGCTAATTCTAGACTGTACCGTTTTTTCCCTTGTACGTACAGCAAGTACATGGCCCACTCTCTCATTGTTCTCATACAGCCTGCTCCGCCATGCCGTATATTTCCCAGCTGCTTTTTTGGTGGAGATCTCGGAGATTGCAGACCTAGTAGTTATAATTTTTGATTGAGCCGTCCCCGCATCTCCCCTTCGGCCAAAACCCTTACTAGATCAGCCTCCTCTTTACTCAAATCCTCATACAGGGTATGTACCAAGATATTATCCTTCTTCTGTGATTCCCATCCATATTTCGATGTTTCCCCTCTAATCCCAGCCTTCAAAGCATCCCAAACTATACCTACATCTGTACTCCCTAAGTTCTCTGCTATAAACCTAGGAATCCATTCATTAAGGTGTTGTTGATACCCCTCCTCGCTTAATAAGGCCCTGTTAAATGTCCATCGTGTCTGTGGGGATTCTAATCTGATATCAATTTCTATTACCAGGGGTTATGATCAGACATAACTTTTGGAAATTTACTAATCTTACAGCCTAATAGCATCTCCTGGGATACAAAGAAATAATCTAATCTCGCATGCACTTGATGTGGTGCGGAGAAAAAAGTGAAGCCAGGGTCATCCTCTTTCTGTTCTGCCCATACATCCGCTAACCCATGCAGTGACCTTAATTGCATCAGGGATTTAAAAACCTTTGGTTTACGACCATGGTACATCACCCCTCTATTCCTAGATACCTGACAGCTCATATTAATGTTCATATCCCCACATATAATCAAAGGTAAAGGCCAACCCACTAATTCGACATTTAGCCATTCGAACAGAGCCGGGTCATCCAAAACGGAACCATAAATTGAGCAAAGGGTGAATATCTTATGGTCCAAACAGCATTGTGTTATTACCCATCTCCCCAATTTATCAGCAGAAGAGCGCGGGAAACGACCCAACCCTTTCTTTGCCAAAATTGCCACCCCTCTTGTCTTTGTAGTTTGTGTTGTGGAAGCTATAATTTGATAGCCCACCATCCCCAGTGCCCCCTTGTTACAAGCTTCCACATGAGTCTCTTGAAGACAAATAATGTCTGCCTTTAGGAATTGAACCTCCAAGCTGATTCTCCTTCTTTTAACAGGATTATTCAACCCGCATATATTAATAGAGGCTATTCTTAACTTCCTAATTGAAAAAAATAAGATAGTTCCAATCCAAATAAAGATGCAATTAGTGAGATAACCGTCTCCAACTCATACCAGTGTCCGAAGAAAAACCCGCCCAAGATACCACCCCTCACCCACAGGCTCCAACCCATCCCCCCCTCCCCACCCTGATCAAAAAGGCAAAAAAGGTCCAAGGACCCTTGTGATGCCTCCTGCATGATGTGTGCCCCTAGCCGCCTCCTACAATAAAAACAAAATCATTAAAGAGAGAGAAAACAAAAAAAGAGAAAAAAAAAAAAAAAAGGGACAAAGCACCCAATTACCCCACTCTAGAGTCAAGTCTTATTTTTTCCCGTAAGTTCTTGCAGAAACTCCTGTGCCTGGATCTCAGAAGAAAAAACTCTAATCGCCCCCTTGCAAATGACTTTGAGCCTGGCAGGATTCATAAGATAGACTTCGCAGCCCAGTTTCTGGAATGGGGAGATCAGCAGACGCAATCTCCAGCGCCTCTCTACTGTAGCATGACAAAAGTCAGGCCGAACAAAGAAGGAGTGCCCCGCAACTATCTTCCTAGCATCAGGTCTTGCTTTTTCAAATATAGATTGTCGAAGGAGGAAATTACCGAAAAAAATAAGAATGGCTCGTGGTTTGTCATCTTGCCCTGGCTTTTTTCTAAGCATCAAGGGAAATCGATGCACCCGCTGTATTTCAGACTCCCAGTTCCAATGACCAAGGTCAGGAAATGCCTCCTTGAATAGCGTCAATACAAACCCCCGGATGTCATCGCCTTCTGCTCTCTCTGCAATCCCAAGTAAACGAAGGTTGTTACGGCGTTGCCTATTTTCAAAATCTTCCAGCTTCCAAAAAACATCAGACATCTTACTATCATTAGCTTCAGTTAATCGGGTGGAGGTTTCAACGTCGCCCTCCAGTTGCACAACGCGTTCTTCCAAAGCTGTGGTGCGTACTGAAGTCTCGGTACAGGCTTT
>CAWUFW010020188.1:27500-150000 GCA_963921515.1 Calotriton arnoldi
AATTCCATCATGCTGCTCCAGGTTGCAGAAAGAGACCCCATTAGGAAACTCAGTGGGGCATTGCCACCAGTGGAAGATGAATATGGTATCTTATTCGAGATGGCGGCCTCATCCCTAATATCCTTAATGCCTTAAGCAAGAATCATGGGTTGCTCTTATAAAAAAGTGGCTAACACTGGGTCCAGGGACCTCTGAAACATCAAGACATTTAGGTGCTGAAAAGTGTCATGATTGAGACTAGGATATCCAGAGATATTGCAGGATGTAGGAATATGAATATACCTAAAATGGAATGGATTGTTTGGAAAGAAGAGCTCTTAACGGTAAACATCGTTTACAACGAATGTGATACAATGCATTCCATTACAATACGGTCATTACAACGACCGCGTTGTTACATCGCATACCATTACAATGCAAGTCGTTACAACGACTTGCTGTAGGGTCAGAAGGTGTTGGATTTAAAATCCAACACCTTCCCTACTGTTGCACAGACTGGAGTTGGAATAGTAAACTATACCATTTCAAACTCCAGCGTCCCCCCTACACCAAGTTGTTGTAACGACTTGCGTTGTAATGGTATGCAATGTAATAACGCGGTCGTTGTAATGACTGCGTTGTAATGGCATGCGTTGTAAACGCATGCGTTGTAACGTGGCCTATTTCTCTTTACTTGAAACTTGCAAGTCAATCGTGGACCAGCATCTCAGTCAAGATAGTCTTAAGTATGATGGTGGAAGGTTAAAGCCGAAATCTATGTAAAATAACCATAGAAGGTAATGGTGGAATATAGATAAATTGCCCCCTTCCCCTGACTGATCCATTCCCATGGCAAATTGGGACAGATGTTGCATGTAGTGCCTAATGCCCATCTTATCAAATAACTCTTCAATATCGGAGGCATCTAGTTTTTTCCCTGCAATTTTCTTGTTTTGATCAAAACCCACTGATCCTGCCAATATGGCAGGATAATAATTGTACCCTGCTCTGCTTCACATAAATCTTAGTTTTCTCCTCGTCTACCATTTGTTTTACTTCGAGAGCTGTGCTGCCAAGCTCGCTCCCTAGTAACTGTGATATGTTGTTTTTTTTGCACCAAAATACTACTCGGCCAGAGCATGGACTTAGAAGGTACTGTTATGAGGCACTGACATTTAATGATGGCAAAAATATCCATACTTTTATTAGTTTGCAGCTTTAGTTTCCAAGTTAGTTAAACTTTTAAAATGTGAGGAATAAGCGACTGTTATTCGAAGTATTTTGTGTATCTCTTGCATTTCATTAGTGATTAAGTACCATTTAGCAATCACTGGTGCTCTTCAATTTATGAAACACTAACTCAATGTTTTAAATATGTTTTAATGCATGAAAGTGACATAGTTCAAACTGTAGAAATGTTATAAATCACACTACAGTTATTTTACGTTTTGACATTTTGCCATCATTTCTATTATTGTTTTGGATAAAAGCTGACTGGGATGGTGATTGGCGCTGCTGTGGCCTTGTGCCTTATCGGAATTGTCATACTCTTCATCTACAGAAGATACAGACAGTCCAGTAAGTATTACGTGGAGTATATTTTTTGCTTCGTTAGAACTGTTACATACTGTGCTGATGAGTGTACAGTATGTTCGACTATCTGACTGCACCCAGTAGACCTGCTTCGTGGGGCTGTCTTCAAAAGCCAAAACATCTCAAAGATAACAGCCTATTGATCACCACCAAGATTACTTCCCTTGTTATTGCTTCAGGTGATCATTTAGAATGTTGTCATTGTTTTGTAACCGAGCATTATATTGCTTAAAATAACATTGTAATTGTGTAATGCCACAAATAGTGTATGTGCACTTGTACCAATATACTACCATTTCACATTCATGCTTGGTAGCGGGGAAAACTTGAGTGCTCTGGCATTATATCTTGAAATCCCCAGGGCATGTGTGATTCCCTTACTCCAAAGGCACCCCTCTCATGCCTGCTCCCTTCTCCAACCTACTTGTCTTCTCCTCCTTCTGCTGCTTCTAATAATACCATTGAATAAGACATTTGGTCCATCACTCCTGCGTACTGAGTAAAGCCTATGTGGTTCTATTTTAGCTATATGTCCGAAATTCAAACTTCTTTTCTGGCTTGAAACTTTAGATGCTATGTAGCCTTGGTTTTCTGAACTTAGTTCTAAGAAAAGTAAAGGTATTTTTGGGCGCATACTGAAACTCCTTAGCTCTACTTGAATTTTTTGTTTTGAAGTGTTAAAGTGTTAAAGTGGCCTGACAAACTGTGCATATAAACAATAGGAGTAACCCGTACACCCACCGGGACCTGGGCAACATTCGTATCTCACAACAATATCCCCAGGGGCATCATTAAGGGTAGCGAATTTGTCAATCATACAAAACGTGAACCAATGTATTGTAGTCATAAATGGATTACGAAACCAGAGATGTTTCTGCAAAAGATGGTAATTTAATCTAATAACAGTTCATTAGTAGCAGCATCAATTATGATTTATAAATGAAAAGTGCCCAATATGGGGACACAGTGCTCATTAAGTTCGTGTTGATGGCTCAAAGTGCAACACATAAGGGTTCAGAAACGGCGAAAAGTCATGATAGTGAGATATTGTGCATAAGTAGAAAAGAGTAAAAGTTTATGTATGCATCATTGCACAATAATATCCCTTTTCAGCTGGAAAACTGTTGACTGCATTTCAAAATTCTTCTATTTTTCAGGTCATCATCAGGACAAAAAAGAGCGCAAAAAGGGAATTGATTTCTTCTTAAACAGAAAGAAAAGCTAAAAGCAACAAACCATTTAAAAAAAAGTTCTTGGTTCATATTCTAAAAGAAAAATAATCCGTCATTAGAAGCTCAAAAAAGGGGAGGCATATCTCAAGTACCTGTATGAGCTCCAGAAGGATACTGTAGGGAAAAAAAGACAGGGTGGCGGGGATTAAAAAGATGGAAAATAGTGTGCAAGCAGTGACACACCAAGGTGAGAATTATTAATGCGCTTACCGGAAGTTTGCAGGAAAACAAAGCCTGTCTGGGTATAAAAAAAAAAAGTTGGGTGCCGAGAAAATGAATAAATGATTGTAAAAAGGGGACAACACACTGTGCGTGGAGAGAGATGGCCATTCAACTACTTTCAATGAATGCTGTGTGAACAGAGTGTCCGTACGGAGACCAATTAGGATACTTGTCACAATATTTTGAATCTGGATAAAAAATTCTGAAGAATCAAAGAGCTACCAATACATGGACTACTGCCCAGACATGTAGGGAAGAATCCTCTAGCAAGAATAGTATTGCGCCCTGGAGCAGGACATGAACAAATCGTGGTGTCGATATGCCAAAGTTCTGATCGAAGATTTAAAAAAAAACATGGAATCTGACGTGGTGTACAGCATACAATGCGTCAAAGAAACTAGAACGCTAACTGTATTATGTCAGGAATTGCCGATGTAGAAAAATAATCTGCAGTGAAAACAAGAGGCTAAGCCTGGCATGCTGTGTTCGGTCCCCAGAAGGAGTATAATTAAAGAATATATTTGTTCTCCTTAATGCTCAAGAAGTATATTTCGTGGAACGGGCAAAATACGGTAATTTATCTTTGCCACAATTGAAAACGACAAAGGAAAAATATAAGGAAAGCATAGAGTACAAGGAAAAATTCAATAGATACTGAGGGGAATTAAGCACCAAGGGAAATGGTGGTAGTAGTCAGTCAAAGATTTTACACCGAAATGAACAAATCATGGCATCAATCATTACAATAAAGAAAAATTCCTTGAGAAGAAACCAATATAAAGAATAAACTTCAGATACCCCATACAGATCCCCGAAGGGGACAGAGGGGAATTGAGCACCAAGGGTAAATGGCTGAAGGAGTCAATGAAACATTTTACCCCAAAATAAATACATTGTGACATCCATCATTACAATAAGGGAAATCACTTGAGAAGAAATCAATACAAAGAATAAACTTCAGCTATCCCATACAAGTAGGGCTTACAATTTAAAGAGTTTACGATGATGAGTTGGATATCAGGGCTTCAGGGGGACCATGTTGACAGAATTGGGGAGTATAACTGTGAGCAAGTCAGCCTGTGATGGTGAGGTGACTGTTGTCACAGAAATACTTAAGAGTATATAATCATTATAGGGCAGTCATGCTGTTCCATTCATCCAGTGTGTTCAAACCATTATTGACCGTATAGCATTTAGAAATCCAGCGGCATTCACAACGTGTTAGCAATTCAAAAATTGGTATTACAGGAAGTAATGCAACTTGGACAGAATTTTAAATATGTACCATATAGTATATCTTCTGAAGAAAAACAGGCTCTAAGTTGCATTACTTCCTGTCATACCAGTTTTTCAAAGGTTAAAAATGTTAACCTTTGAAAAACAAGTATTACAGAAAGTAGTGCAACTTAGACAGAATTTTGAAAATGTACCATATAATCTATCATATGTAGAAAAACAGGCTCTGTTTTCCCTGAAATCAATGATCTTAATCATCAAGCCAGCTGACGAGGGTGGTGGCATTGTTCTAATGGACCAAGATAAATATGAGACTGAAATTATGCGTCAACTCACCAATACCGATCACTATTGCCCTTTTTGTAAAGACCCCCTTGAACAAATGCAGACACACATCAGAAGGGTTACCAAAGCAGCCTTGGGTAAGCAGATCATCTCTAAAAAGGAATAACTATTCTTCAACACGGACAACCCTCGCACCCCAGTGACTACGTACTACTAAAGATCCACAAAGATACGACCAACTCTCCGGGCCGCCCCATTGTTTCAAGCTGTGGTTCAGTCCTGGAACCATTGGGTAAATACATAGATTTGAGGATCAAGTACTTTGTATGGCCCACTCCTACATTAGGGATAGTATGGACATGTATTTTCACCCTGACACAGATGTCCTGGTGGGATTAGGTGTTAAATCATTATACACAAATATTCCACAAAGTGTGGGTAACCAGATCATCCAAAAGCTATTTGATATAAGATCGCGCCCTACACTTGTCCCCACTGATTTCATTATCAAACTCTTGGAAATTACAATCAATCAGAATTACTCTCTGTACTCTGACACATTTTATGTCCAAAGGAAGGGCATATCTGTGGGTGCTTCTTTCGTACCTAACTTTGCAATTCTTAACGTTGATGACTTCAAGATCACCCAAGTTCTTACACCTAATAATCCCTTTTATAGCCAGATTCGGCTATGGAAGAGGTATATTGAAGACATTTTAGTGATTTGGAGGGAAGTGTTAATTCTTCAACTAACTTAGTGAGCTTGTTGAATAGTACCCATCCTTATTTAGCGTTTGAAGCAAAATCCAACAATTTACCATTTCTTGACTTATTCATGCAGCTACACACTGGGAAAATAGGTACATCTTTATATCATAAGCTGACTGAAAGAAACACTTTGCTGCTGTACACCAGCAACCACCCAGGTTGCCTACTTTAGGGTCAATTTCTGCTGATCCCCAGAAATTGCAAATGGCGTAAAGCCTATTTTCGTGAAGCAGCCATTTTGGCTGAGAAACTATTGGCCAGAGGCTACCCAATTCGTTTAATCTGAAAATCCCTGAAGCGTGCATGGTATTGTCCCAGGGACATCCTCCTTACTCCCAATGAATATAGATCAAATGAACGACTCCCTTTTTTATCTACCTATTGTCCATCTAATAATAAAGTGAGCAAAATAATCAAGAAAAATTGGTACATACTCTGGTTCCATGATTTCATTTCTGATCCTCATTTCTTTTCATACAAAGAGGAGGTAATCTTGGTGACCATTTGGTACATGCCATGAGATGAATCCAAAAGGACATGCCTAATCAGCAATTGATCACTACCTGTTGGGGACTGCCCCCATTATTGGGCCATTACAAATGCCAGAATTGTTCAGTTTGTGCTCAAATGGTGAACACCAAGGACTTTAAACATGGTACAATAGACTTTTCTCTCAAAGAACTTGGGGACCTATTACGATGGCGGGCAGACATTGTCCGCCCGCCACCGTAACGGTAAACGGGACCGACCGCCAGAGGTGCCCCATGGGCCATGAGTGTACCGAGGAGAGAGTCCATTTCTGCCCCTTGGTTCAGCGAAGAACTTAGGGTGGCTAAGTCATCCTGTAAGCGCCTGGAAAGAAATTGGAGAAGAGATTTTTCAGATCAGAGTAGAGCCATATATAAAACCAGCCTTAAACAATACCATGCGCTTGTTAGGAAAACTAAGGCAGCGTTCTATAATATGAAGATAGAACAGGCCGAAAACTCTTCGAAAGAGTTATTTAGGATCTTTAAGGACCTATCATCTCTGGCTAGAACTACAGCTCCTAGCAACGATTCACTTGAGTCTTGTAACCAGATAGCCGATTTTTTCGCTGAGAAGGTGGGAAAGATTTACGACACCTTCCCGGAGGATGCACGCAATGGGAGGTTAGAAATGACTGGAACATGCGTTGGGGAGGAGGCATTTCGCCTCTCCAGATTTAACCTCCCGAATTTCGATGATCTTGGAAAGATAGCCTTGAGCATTAAGTCCGGCTCTCCCAGGGACCCTATGACTCCAAAAATGATGAAGGAGAGTATGGAGGTACTAATACCTTATATTGGACACCTCTTAGAACTCTCCTTTGACTTAGGGGTGGTCCCACAAAAATGGAAGGAGGCGGTAATTATCCCTATAAAAAGAAGCCGGGTGTAAGTGCAAGTCAGTTGGAGAATCTACGACCGGTCTCACTTCTGCCCTACTTTGCTAAAATAGCAGAAAAGGTGGTCAACACTCAACTGACTATGCACATGGATCAGCACGACTTACTCCACCCGACACAATCAGGCTTTCGGGCCACGTACTCTACAGAATCAGCTCTGCTTCTGTCTACTGAAACCATTCGTAGGCAGGTAGATGAAGGGCAGACGGTGGCACTGGTCCTGTTGGACCTTAGTGCCGCTTTTGACACCGTCGCCCACTCAATACTGCTACAGCGCCTTAAGGTAGGAGGGCTGGATAAGTTGGCTCTGAAGTGGATGAGATCTTTTTTACAAGACAGAAGTTTTCAAGTATCCCAACGACCTCACTTCTCCAAGAGCATTAAACTAGCTCAGGGGTTCCCCAGGGCTCTATACTTAGCCCTACTCTTTTTAATCTTTATATGGCCCCCCTGGCAGACATCATTAGGAAATATGACATCAGTGTTGTGTCATATGCAGATGACACTCAACTGATCGTGTCCCTCTCCCAGGCCCACACGGAGGCTGCCACTACCTTCGCCTCCTGCTTACAGGAGCTGGGAGAGTGGATGTCAAATAACTGTCTAAAACTCAACGGTAGTAAAACGGAGGTCCTGATTGTAGGGAAGGCTCCCTCAATATGGTCATCAAGGTGGTGGCCACAGAGTCTGGGCACTACTCCCATCCCCAGTAACCAGGTTAAGAACCTGGGGATATGGTTGGATTCTAAACTCTCGTTTGATTACCATACAAGAACGGTAGCTGGAAAATGTTTCGGAATAATGAAAAATCTTCGGAAGGTCTTGGACGTGCTCCCGTAGCCGCCAGGAAAACTCTAACCCACGCGTTGGTGACCTCCCGCCTGGACTATGGGAATGTCCTTTACCTAGGCGCCAGTGGTGGGAGTGTGCAACGATTACAGTGTATACAGAACGCGGCAGCCCGCCTTGTTCTGATGCTCCCTAGGAGAGCCTCTTCCAGAAATGCTCTGGATATTCTACACTGGCTCCCGGTGAGAAAAAGAATCCTCTTTAAGGCCATGTGTGTAAGTCAGCGGATCCTGCTGGGTAAAGGTCCCAGCTACTTACATAAGTTAATGTTACCCTATACTCCGGCTAGGGCCCTGCGGTCCCTGGGGACGGGGAGGGTTAAAATCCCAGTAATTAAAAGAGCAAGAATGGGTGGCAGGTCTTTTTGCTATCTAGCTGCTAAGAACTGGAATTCCCTTCCCCTAATTATTCGTATGGATCCATCAGAATTCTCCTTCCGAAAAAACTTAAAAACTTGGCTCTTCCAACTGTAGATTCTCCACCTTACTTCTCGCACAGAGCGGTCCGAGTAGCCGGCAGCGCGGGGACACACTAGTTAGTGTAACCAGGCGCTATACAAGCTCATTTATTATTATTATTATTATTATAGCTGAAGTTTATTCTTTATATATGTTTCTTCTCAAGGGATTTTCCTTTATTGTAATGATTGATGCCATGATTTGTTTATTTCGATATAAAATGTTTGACTGACTCCAACTACCATTTCCCTTGGTGCTTAATTCCCCTCGGTCCCCATTGGATTTTTCATTGTACTCTTTGCTTTCCTTGTTTTTTTTTCCTTTGTCATTTTCAATTGTGGTGGTTATTAATTGCCACTGGTCCCTGGACCATAGTCTTTGAGCATTAAGAAGTATAAATATATTATTTCAATTATCCTCCTTTGGGGGACCGGACACCCTATGCTAGCCTTTTGTTTATACCGTGGATTATTTTTTTGCATTTTAGATTCCTGACATAATACAGTTAGCATCCTAGTTTCTTTGACGCACTGTATGCTTTCTGGGGACCGGACACCGCACGCCATGCCTAGCCCCTTGTTTTTACTGCGGATTAATTTTCTACATTGAAGATCCCGGACATAATACAGTTAGCGTTCCAGTCTCTTTGACGCACTGTATGCCACACACCACGTTAGCAGCCATGTTTTTTTATCTTGGATCAGGACTTTGTCGTGTCCACATCCCGATTTTTTTCGTGCCCTGCTTCAGAGTGCTGTACTATTTTTGCTAGAGGATTCTTCCCTACAAGTTTTGGTCTTTTTAACTTGTTTTTTTTTTTTGCTACTCAGTGGTCCATATATTGAGAGATCTTTGATTTAAAGATCTTTCCAAATTTTTTACCCAGATTCAAATTATTGTGAGGAATATCATAATTGGGCTCCCGACGGACGCTGCGTTGCACCCAGCATTCATTGTAAGTAGTTGCATGGCCTCCTCTCTCCACGGGCAGTGTTTTGTTCTCTATTTACAATCATTTAATAATGTTCTAGGTGCCCAACTCTTTTTTCCTTTTTTTACTCTGACAGGCTTTGTTTTCTTGCAAACGTCACATAATTGCATCCATAATTCTCACCTTGGTGTGACACTGATTGTGCACTATTTTCCATATTTTTAGTCCCGCCCCCCTCCCCCCGTTCTGTTTTGTTTCCTACAGTATCCTTCTGGAACTCATACAGGTACTTGAGACATGCCTCCCCTTTATTTGAGCTTCTAATGATTGATATTCTTTTCGTTTTGAATATAAACCAAAAACTGTTTTAAAAAAAAGTTACTTTTTGCTGTTCTTTCTGTTCAAGCAGCAGTCAGTTTCCTTTTTGGGTACTTTTTTTGTCCTGTTGATGACCTAAAAAATGGATATAGGTTGAAACGCCACCGACAGTTTTCCAGCTGAAAAAGGGATATTTATTGTACAATGACGCATACATAAACTTTTAACTCTTTTCTACTCATCACAATATCTGACTATCATAACTTTTTGCTGTTTCTGAACTCTTACATGTTTCACTTTGCGCAGTCAACATGAACTTCATGAGCAATGTGTGCTCACCTTGCACATTGAACACTTCATTTATTAATCATAAATGATGCTGCAAATGAATTGTTAGTAGATTAAGGGGCACATGCATCAAGCATTTTACTGGTCGCAAACGGGCCGATTCTCAGAATCGGCCCGTTTGCGACCGGTAAAATGCTATTTCCGATGCATCAAGCCCAAAGGCAATCGCAATTAAGGAAATGGCAATATTTGCGATTTCCTTAATTGCGAATGCAGTTAGGGAATCGCAAATTGCGATTCCCTAAATGCGATGCATCATGCATTCGCAAATTGCGTTTTCGCAATTTGGAATTGCAAATAACCATCAACTTCAAGTTGATGGTAATTTGCAATTACTTAGAAAAATGCATGAAATTGCATTTTCTAAGTGCCATGTGGCACACACATATGCCCTTAGGGCATATGTGTGCGCCACATGTGCACACATGCCAATTTTGGGGGTGCAGCAGGGTGGCCTTTTGGCCCCCTAGCACCCTTCAAATTGCATTCGCAATTTGCGAGTACCTATTTGGTATTCGCAAATTGCGAATGACTTCCTATTCATTCCTATGGGCCTCTAGGCCCATAGGAATGAATGGAAAGGCATTCCTTAATAGCGAGTCGCAATTTGCGAGTCGCTATTAAGGAATTTGTAGGAATCGCAAATTTTTTTGCGATTCCTACATGCATAAGGAATTGCGATTCCTAAATAGCGATTCCCTAAAAATCGCTATTTAGGAATCGCAATTCCATTCTTTGATGCATGTGGCCCTAAATTACTATCTTTTGCCTTTTCTTGGGACACATTTCTTGTTTACATTGGTTCACGTATCATGTGATTGATAAAATTGTTAGCCTTAATGATGCCGCTTGGGACACTTGTGAGATACGACTGAGAAACTGTGTAGTCATAGGGCATCATCTTCGCATATCATCGAGCTCTGTCCTGAATCGCCCATTTGGCCTAAGGTTCTGAAATGGCCTACGAGTGACATCCACCTTAGGGTGTGGCAATGGTCAAACCAGGCTCAAGGTGCACATTCAGTTGTGATGTATTTGATAAATGAGATATTTGGCTGCAGAGTCATCTAGGCACTTAATAATTCATACTAGGAGTAAATAAATCAGTATGGCTAGAGCCAGATGTTAAAAGCTTTCGTATTTGTTTTTATTTTTTTGATTATTTTTCAATTTCAAAGACTCAAGAAGGAAGTACCTAGGCAGCTGTGCCTGGTATGAAAAGGAGCATCCTCATTGGCAAATGTGTTCTATAGTAGGGCGAGAAGACGACATAACCTGTCATTCAGAAATGGTGATTATAAACTGCCTTATGAAACAAGCAAAGTGTCTTATGTCACTGCCTTACATGTGTAATGGTAAGGGACATTAGTAGAGGGTGTCCTTTGTGGGAAGGGTTGGATGTTGTACTTTAGGGCTAGATATGTGCGCCAGTCATGCTTCAGCTAATTTAGCTCTGTGACTAGGTGCACTGGTGTCACTAAAAGGTACCTTTGCATTGGAGTCATGATTTCATATGTTCCATTTGTAAATTTAACCAACAGAGAAGTAGTCCTATATGGCAGGAAACTGGTGCAAGCAAAGTTCTAATACAAGACTACATAGCACTGGTGTTTATGTAGAATGTTATTGCTTGACTCTGATAGGCTGCTTTACTTCCGAATTAAATTGACATTTTAAAATGGTGCCTTTCTGTAAATACTTTGTCATTCACAAATGAGTGAAGTTCTGCACTCTTGCAAGCAAATTTTGAGACAGTGTAGGTGTTTTACTTTTTGTTCAAGCAAGTCCTATAGCACACATTATTCTCATATATAGCAGAAAAAGCAACTTAGCCCATTGTGATTTGCCATTGGTCTGATGTGCCACCATAGGGGATTTACTTACTCCTGTGCTTTAACTGGCTGTTCCCCAACTCTTATTTCTCTTTGTTCTACAGATGTATTTTGAAGTTCTGTTTCTTTTCCGCTATTCACCTTTACATGTACCATTTTCACTTTTAGGATCTGGATCTTGTGCCTGCTGTCCCCAGTCATTTTTCCATTGCCAAGGCCTTATATACTGATCCCAGACGGGGCTAATTGATCATGCTAATATCTCCCCATTCCTCTGAAATGCAGTTCGTATTCTTAGTGGAGAGGAGTCTTGCAAAGGTCCTTTTATAGTTGGGATGTTCTCCTGCAAATATTGACATATAGCTTCAGAGTTGAAACGTAGAAAAGTAACTAGATGTGTCCTTCTCTAACCCAGAACCCATCTATGTCCCTCAGTCACTCTTCTTTAATGAAGAATGAACGAACGAGCCATTTATAAAGCTCTGAATGGCCAAAAGACGTCCCGGCAATGAAATAGCTAGAAGGAGGACATTCCACGGAAAGCTACCAAGTAGTATGAAATAGCCAGGTTTTCAGGTGTTTCCTAAAAGCCTGGTTGTTCAGGGAAGCTTGAATATCATATAGAAGAGCATTCCACAATTTGAGGCCCAAGAAGGAGATGGAACAGCCACCAAAAGGAGCAAGGCACACTCTGGGGAGCTTGCAGCAGTTACTGATTGGAAAATCTCCAAGATCCAAAGGAACGATATGCAGAACCTCTTTCCCTTAGATACTTTGGGCCTCTGTTTTGACGTTCTCAAATTGTCAGCAGTAAACAGTTAAACAAAATTCCTTTACCCACCAGAAGCCAGTGTAAGTTCTTCAGGTGTGGGTAAATTGGTTCCTATCTGGAAGATAGAGCAGCAACCTGACAGCTGCATTCTCCACCACTTGAATTTGACAGACTAAGTAATCAGGGAGGCCAAGATATAAAACATTTGCATAGTCCAACCTGGAGGTAATTATAGATTGTATAAAGATTTTTTTAGTATACTGAGTGCCTATGCTGAGGATCCTTTTTAGGTTTTTTAAAAGAGCAAAATAGAATCCTGTGACTCCCTCACCTAGGGGGAAAAGGAGAGATCCTCATCAAAGTTTCTCACCTCATCCTCCGGAGAGGTGTCCCAAACTCAGGAGGCCACCAGGCAGTGGACCAGATGGTGGGCGTGCACTGCTTTAAACAACTGTTCTTCATCCATTTGGTTACTTTCTCAAGACATAATGTGAAAGAGTCTTGCAGCTCACTGTTGACCTCATGGAAGGAGAGCATGAGCTAGGTTTCAGCAGCATATTGCACCACCTTTAGGCCAGATGGGTGAATAATGCTCGCCAAAGGGACCATGTAAATATTGAACAGGGTAGAACTTGGGGCATATCTTTGCGGGAACACCATATCTAAAAAAACTGGTACGTTTATGGTGGAAGATGAATGGACTGGTAGCTGTAGGATAGAAAAAAATGTATATGAAAGCAAGGCTGAACCGCATATACCACCCTTCTCCAGTCGCTATAAAAGAATGGGATTCAACAAAGTGTCAAAGGTGGCAGAGAGATCTTACAATACTACTATCGCTACTTGTCTATGGTCCATGCTCTTGTTGATGAACTCGCTTACTTCAAGCAGAGCCAACTCCATGCTGTGACATGCCCAAAAGCCAGATTGGGTACTATCTAAGAGATCATTGGCCTCAAGTTACTGATTAATCTGACCATTAACCATTTTTGCCAGTATCTTTGATAGTGTTGGTAAAAGAGAAATTGGTCTGAAATTTGCTAAGACCTTAAGAACCACAGAGGATTTATTTTTATTAGTAAAGGAACCAATTGCGGCCGCAAAACAATCTTGCATTGAAAAACGATTTGCTATTAGGATGTGACGCCCTTGGCACGCCCCTTCCTAATAGCGAGTCGCAAACCCCTATTTTGAGAGTCGGTAATAGGTTACCGACTCGCAAAATAGGGTTTGTAAATAGGGCAGACCTATTTTGCGGTCCCAAATGGGCCGATTTCCCAATTTCGACCCCAAAAAGCGGTCGTACATCTGGCCCATAGTTTTATTTATAGTGTATTGCTCAAACATAAAAAATGTTCAGACAATAATGGGTGAGAAGAAATCTTGGGCATGGGTTTACATTATCAACAAGCATGATATCAAGTATTTTTCAGCACATTGGTTTTATTCATGAGAATCAATATGAAATCCTGATATGATTAATAAATGTGTATTAAGCACAACAACAGAAGACTTATTTTATGCATGGGGCATTTCCAACAAGTACCCCACTTAGTCCAGACTCCAACTTCCATATGCGATTTAACAATATGTAGGATAAGTCAAGGAGAGTCCAGGCTGGTGTCTGCTGCTTTAACATACCTGGTTTGGTTTATTTCCCTAGCCAGGTAGCTTCTGAGCGCCCCCATTTCTCTTTCGGTCTAACATGTACAACTTGCATTTCTGCATATGATTCTGCGGTTTCATTTCAAAACCGCTTTTTCTGTTTGAAAGCCAATCTCTTTTAGAAGTGGGCTGCTCATCCATAGTTTAATCGGTCTTCTTTCCAAGGTTGTGTGTTGAATTTCTGTCTAGTATGAATTGTCGAGAGGAACATGCATGCCAAGTAGATAGAATTGGCGAGATCATGCACGTATGAGCTTCATTGCTATGGTACAATCCAGTTATTCTTCTGTAATAGATAGGGAGTGCAGTATAGCCTGTTTAGAAGTGTAGAAGTTTTAGACTGTAATTGATCGGTACCAGTTTCCTTTGTGTGTAGCAGGGTTCCCAGATCTCAAAATCTATATCCCCTCCAGTGTCTGTTTTCTTATTTTAAAGAGCAGTGTTCTCTCCTGCCTCAGTGTTCAGTGTATAATCTATGTAATCTGGGGACCCAACCTTTTTCTGTGTGTGGATTGAACCATATTTGCCCTCATGTGTGATTCATTCTCAGTTCACCACCACTGCTTAACGAGTTTCTAAGTGTGCTAGCATGTCTAGTGTGTTTATGTTCCAACCATTAAGAAATTGTTCACCCTTCATAAATTTACAGTTTAGGTATAGTTGGCCAAGTTGTAGGCCTACACGGCCAAGGCTGACCATTATGACTTTGTCAGGAGTCCAGCAAGACCTGGTTACTGGCAGTTCCAATGGCTGCAGAATAGATCTGCATCTGACTGCCCATATAAACGGTTAAGATTGTATTGAGGTCCCATTGTTCTATTTGGTCTCTTTCTACTGGCAGGTGGAGCGGATGAATTGTGTGATCCAGCCAGAATATTGCAAAATGAGATTGTGCTGAATAAAAGTGTCTTTGGAGATCGGGGATTATAAAGACCCCTCTCTTATACTGCAGGTTCAGTTCTTACCTTTTAGTTTGGGGTTGTTTTCCCCCAACTCTAGTCAATATTCGCAGCTTGTAGAAAAAGTGCATACTTAGGGTTATTGGTACATTGACAAAATAAGTATAAAAATGTAGGGATCCCTAACATTTTGATCCGAGCAATTTTGCCAGCAATTGAGAAGTCAAGGTGAATCCACTTTTCTCTGTGTCACTTGTTTGACCATTGCAGCACTATATCGGTCTCTTAGCACCAATTTCCTGTTTGTTTTTAAAGATACCTAGACATCTAACTGATTTTTCTCGCCAGTAGCGTTTTAAATATTAATGTAACTTTGATAATCTCTGTTAGTGGTACTGCCTCTGACTTCCTGTTAATATGGATGCCGGAAAAACCTCCAAATCGCATCATTCACTTTAGGCTAATTTCAGGGTTTTTAACAAATAGCATAGTGTTGCCCACTTATAGCGATATTAATAATCTCTTAGCTGGAAATTTAGTGCCCTTCTCTGGGTAGCCCTCTCTTATCCATGAGGCCTGAGGCTCCATTTCCAATGCAAAGAGGAAGGGCATCAATCAACATCACTGCCTGGTGCTACTGTCCACAGAGAATAAGTCAGAGGTGAAGCCATTAGCATTTATTCTGGCTATTAGGTCTCCAAATAGGAGTTTAACCAGGCATAGGATATATTGGCCTAACCCCGTCCAACATATCACTGCAAATAAGAAGGCCCATTCCAGATAATCATACCCTTCTTGGTGTCTAGAAACAGCAAGACTGCTTGGATTTCAGATTGTATTGGGTGTATTGGAGCAAATAAACTTCTGAGGTTACCTGACGTAGGCCTTCCTGGGATAAAATCTGACTGGTTAGGGTGTACCATTTTTTTCAACGAGTGGGTTTAACCTATTGTTCACCACACATGCACTGACTTTATTATCAAATTTTAATGGAAATCACGGTATGTATGATTGACAATTTTTGTTGTCTTGGTCTTCTTTCAGTATAGCAATAATTACAGTTTCCCTGATGGATGGCATAGTACAAACAGTCTGCCAACTAATTCTTTTTAATTCTCTATAGAGTGCAGTTGTCACCTCACATGAGCTGAGAGTCCTTCCACCAGAGAATCCATTGTTAAAATGTTTAATTTCTAACTCTCTGATTGGTTCCGATAATCACGACATCCTCCCTTCATCCAGGCCAGGCAAGGCCTTCCAGGTAGTCTTGTAATTGTGGTGATCTCAAATGCATATCATAAACTCTTCATAGTAGTCCATTAATTGTTGTACGATGACATTTCCTCTGACCAGCTCCATTGACGTAAGCCACAAGGAATGGATTGTGTTGCGCTGGTGAACCTTCTTGGGCATCCAGGAGAGCGTGCTGTTGGGTCTCTCCCCCGTCCCATATCTGTGGGCCTGCACATTCTTGCCAAGGTATTTGATCTCCCATTCAGCTCCCTCCTTAAAAAGGAGATATATGTTTGAGCATCATAGGACTATGCTCTGTCTCATATTTCTGCTCAAGGGACCCTACATTTTTTTTCATGTCTAACTAGGATATGAAGGGAGTGGAGGACCGCAGCTTGTTTAACCAGCGATGTGCCTCTTATATTTGCTTTAAACGTTTTTCAGATCATATTAAATTGTGGAACTGATGCCACAATTATTTCAAAGACATTCCGGATTTTGGCTTCAAAGAGTGTCAATAAGGGTGCTTGAAGGGAAGCACTCTGTACACTGTTGTCCAATGAACAAAGAGATCTCAATGATTGCAGCCAACGGAGAATGATCTGATAATATGTATGCAAAAAGAACAATTGATGGACGGAATGCCTGACAGTGTCAGTATTGTACTTGCTGCTCAGCCAGTGTGAGTGTGGTCTGGAATGTTGGTGCGTGGTGATGCTGTGGAATGTTGTATGAGTGAGAGAGTGTCAGTTGCTGTATGGGCTGAGCAGCAGGAAGGCTGCTCCTGTTGGGGCTGTCTGTACTTCTACTCTTGATCTTACCATCTTAATAAATACTACTTAAGCTACCCTGGAAGTTTGTATCATCATTTCATTACAACATTTTGGCGACGATTTTTAAAAAGAACCTGCGTGTGAGAACTGGTTGGAAGCTAAGACTAAGTGAAACATAATCTACTGGAATTTGAAACCCGAAGTAACTTCTTAACGAAGAACCTCCTCTTGAAATTAAGCGTAACGTGTGTAACAGCAAGCTGGCAGCCCTGAGCCCCACCAGTGACGTTTAGACCGATCGGCCCCAACCCGGACCTGCCAGATCCTGCTGTGTCTTCCTGTACTTTTGGAGTGGACCCGCGGTCCCACCTATGACCTTTGGATCGGTCTGCCACAACCGCGGTGTGGGAGGACTTGCCAGCTGTGTGTGTCCATAGTATTTCACTGCTCCCAGTGATGCCGTGTTGCCAACCCTATATGTGGATATGGGCTACTGGGTCGTGACCACCGTGCTAACCATGTCCGTGGCACAAAAGGAACTTGTTGGCAGCCCAGAGGAATTGTGAGATCGTGTTCACCGTGCTGACTGTGTCCACGGCACAAAAGGAACTGATCGGCAGCCCTGAGGAGTTGTGGGAGCCTGGGGTGCGGCTGTTTTCTGTCACTCTCGGAGTTCGTGTTGGGCAGAGTGACAAGGAAGGGGAAGTTGACACCCGCCTTTGTGACATGTTCAACGGGGAGAGTTGATCCTACTGAGGAAACCTATCTCTACTTCTGTAAAAATGATCGACCGCTCTGCCTGTGTTTTTTTTTTTTATTTATTTTTTTAATCTTTTTAAATTCGATCGCTTGCCTGCCTCCAACTGCTTCTGCTTGTGCGTTCCGTCCAGCGCGAGCCGTGGCATCGGGAGCTCATGGAGTGGTGAAGAGCCCTTACGCTGTGCAGCACGCACGTGCGTGCCTGGAGCCACCCGGGACGCTCCTAACGTTCGTGCTGCCATTTTCACTCCTTGGGTTTGTTCCGGTTCCTTTTGCAGTATTATGTTCCGCTCACTCTGTGGAACGCGCTTTTGAGGCAGAGGCGGTATTGGCATGCGGATTTGGCGTAACCTCCAAAATCTGGGGAGGGCTGCGCCTTCTTTTGGTTGTCGATGGTCTCCCGTTCCTTGGTGTTCTGTTTTCAAGCTTTAACTTGCGATGGTGGTGGATATGTGGAGCAACATCCTCGTTTTTTTTTTTAGAATCGCTGCTACCTTCGTTTGTGGTAGTCACCACTCTACTGCAGGGTCAGTGGCAAAACACACCCTGGGAACTCTAGCATCTCTGACTATGACTTTGTTAGCCAAATTTGGTACAACTTTCACTCTTTAATTTGTTGGGCAAAGGAAAATTTGTAAACTTCATGGATGGTGTGCTTCAAAAAAAAATTTGTTAACTTCATGGTTGGGATGCTTTGCTAAAATTGTTGACTTCATGGAAGGGGTGTTTTACTGTATACTTATGCGTATGTAATACTTGTAAGTAGGTTTTTAGGTTCTTATCGTGTATTTCCAGATGAGTGCATGGAGTAAGTAATTTTCTTTTTGGTTTACCCACTTTAGGGTGGTTTTTGGGAAATTTGCAGTCAGAATGTTTGTTCTTGAGAATGACTGTATGTGACTTTTGGTATAGAGTCACTCATTGTTACCTCTATGGGATAGTTGTGGGTGGATATATGTGAATCCCTCACGGTCGGGGGTGGGGGGGTGGTGTGTGAGTGTGTGTGTGTGTGTGTGTGTGTGTGTGATATAGATAGATAGATAGATAGAATGGCTTTTAGGTGCTAAGCCACTCTGGTCTACCACTATTTTGTGGGTTTGGGTTGATTTTGGCAGATCACCCTGTTGGAATGGTGTTTGAGTTGACGTTTTGGTGTTAAGTCACTCTGGGTTACCACCATGTTGTGGTTGTTGGGGTAAGTGAATCCCTCATTGTTGATAGTGTGTGTGAAAGAAGGCTTTTAGGTGCTAAGCCTCTCTGGTCTACCACTATTTTTGTGGGTGTGGGTGATTTAGGTAAATCACCCTGTTGGTATGGTGTGCGAGTTGACTTTTAGGTGTTAAGTCACTCTGGGTTACCACCATGGTGTGGTTGTGGGGGTAAGTGTATCCCTCACTGTTGGTGGTGTGTGTGTGAGAAGGCTTTTAGGTGCTAAGCCTCTCTGGTCTACCACTATTTTTGTGGTTGTGGGTTGATTTAGGCAGATCACCCTGTTGGTATTGTGTTTGAGTTGGCTGGTTAGGAGTCGCTCGTGTCTGCCACTATTTTTGTGGTTGTGGGTTGACTTTGGGTATCACACACTTGTATTGACGTTTCGTTGAGTGATGTTTGCGTGCTTGTACATGCATTTCTTCCACTTGGTTGTGGGTTGTTCTCTCACATTAGAGTATTTGTTTTTATTGTGGTGTGATCTCTACTGCACTGTCGGTGTTTGGTTTCCTGTGTGTTCCCTTTCATGTCAGTCTGGCCAGCTGGTATGTTTGTGGCATATGGGGTTTGGTTGGTTACACGTGGTGTAGTAGAATGCGTGTTTGTTTGTATTGTGTTGAAAGGGAGAAGATGTGGGTAAGTGGAGTCTTTGTTTTTAAAGACCGTTTTTATCTTGCCCTGTTGGTTGTTTTCATAAATGTGAGTACATGGGTGGGCATCGTCATTTTCCATCTTTTCATTTCTTATGTTAACATTCAAGTAAATTGTTACATTCTTTGGTGCTTTCTTTGCTTTTTGATGTTAACTTGTATGCCCACTAGACATGTGCTTTCATTGATTTTGATCTTAACTTGTATGCCCTTTAGTCATCTTCTGGTCTTTGCGATTGGTCCTCATCTTGTTTCTATGCATGTACCTTTTACCATTGCGTACTTTTCCCGGTACCAATTACTTTGTGTTCTTGTCACTGTAAAGAAGGGAGATGTGCTGTACTTGATGCTCAGCCAGTGTGAGTGTGGTATGGAATGTTGGTGCGTGGTGATGCTGTGGAATGTTGGATGAGTGAGAGAGAGTGTCAGTTGGTGTATGGGCTGAGCAGCAAGAAGGCTGCTCCTGATGGGGCTCTCTGTACTTCTACTCTTGGTCTTACCATCTTAATAAATACTGCTTAAGCTACCTTGGAAATTTGGATCATCATTCCTTTACAACAGTCAGACATTCACCGCCAGTACAGAGATCTGGGCCTAAATCCACCATTTTTTTGCTCACCGTGCCATTCCAGTTTGGGCCCAGCCATAGGCAAATCAGTCTTGACCCTGCTCCCAATGGGAGCAGTCCAACCTGAACTGCCAGGCTAGGTCCTCCCTAGACCAGAAACCAGCATCACAAGGTGTAATTAATATGCCATGTGCACCTAGATTCCATTCTTGTGTCTGCCATACAAACTTTATGGAACTCCGCCTTCTCCCTCTCACACTGACAACCCCAACAGTCAGTGTATGATGCCCATTTCTTTTCCCACAACAGATTTGAATGGTTCATTTGGTGTGCCCCTGGGACAAGTCTAGTACTGTTCACTGCTATCATCTTGTATAAGAAAGAACCCTTAAGGTATTTAAGGCCAAGTCACTTCTTGTTATAAAGTTATGTATTCAGACTGAGTGCATGTGCATGCAATTATCTTGTCGATAAACATCAGCAGCAAGTCAATATTGATTATAAAGCCTGCTCCGCTTTACTAGAAGTCTCTCTCCCTCTCAGAAAGCATTGGGTGCATCTGTAGTAATCTTTTAGGTCTCTTTCAATATCATTTAAGGTTCTTTGGTTTTTGGCTTCAGAATCTTTAGATAGATGATAGCAGTCTGTCAGGTTTCTTTGGGTGTCATCATTTTGTTTTTTTACTAACTTCATGGCTTTAATATGGCATGTCAAAGTATGTGTTCAGCCTTTAACTTTTAAACGCCGCTTCGAAGGATAGAAGATAAAACAGTTTACATTTTGTGCTCTCAGCAACTTTTTCGCTTCTACGGTCTGGCCCTGTGAAACAAGTTTTAGGAGCGGTCACTGGAAGCAGACTTTGAGAGTAGGAAATCGTGGATTGAGCACCTCTTGAAGAAAACAATCCAATTTGATTTAGCACTCCCCTGGTTGTGTGTGACATGAGAAATGCTGAAGACTATGACTGGATAAAGGCTTCCATATGATTTTGATTAACAGCTAGAAGGATTGTTTTTCTATTGTTTCAGAGAAGACCCAGCATCCCTTACAGCGCGGTTAGTGACCTTGGATTTGGCTAATTATTTTGCCCAAACTAGCCTCCATTGACCGATGAGATTTTCTTTGTAAAACTGTGCCATGCAGAGTCCCCTTGATGCACCTATTTCTGACTGGAATCCACACTATCAGAGGTGCTTTGTTGTTTTTTTCTATGCTGTAAAATTATCTCTTGGCATTCTGTGACTAGTGCCTATCCTGGAGCAGCTCCTTTGTTGCTGTGGACTCCATAACGATTTACTGAAATTAAGGCCTATGTACTTTTGAAGAACAAGTTGTCTTTTGCAGGGATCAGACTCTTAAAATCCTTTGTATCAATGTCTCTTTCAAATTTCCCTGTCAGCCAGTGGAGTGTTTCTCGGGCGCTCTGGTTTGGGACAGCTTCACGTCCTTCTGAGGAAATTCCTATGCCATAACCAAACACAAAAAACTATAGATTTTTTTTCCATCCTGTGATCCTTTTTTAGAGTTGAGTTATGAATTTAGACCATTAAGTTAACTCCTTGTCAAACTTTGCACAGGTACTAACTACCATGCTTCAGAGAATATAATACTGTCCTGTATGGCCCTTCTAAAAAGACCCCAGTGCTCTTCAAGTGAGTGCTTTAAGCAAATATAAGGCAAGTAGCCAGTTTTCTGTTAACTTCAGTACTAATATTTCAGCAGTAGATTCCCTTGAAGACAAGTGTTTATACAGGAGCAGTGCCTTAAAGAAAGCTGGAATATATCAGTGCAAACCTAGTGATCTCAAATTGGGAAGGGCGTGCGAGAAGCCATGACGCTCTCAGACTACAGAGTCCTTGTACAATATCATACAAGCATTGGCAAACCCAAAAGGTCTGCATTGTCTGTGACCCTTTTGGTTTGTCAATGTATGTTTTGTTTTGACATGGTTTTTGCAAAACTTAATTGTTGGGGAAGCTGACGGACCCCCGACAGTTTTGCAAATAAATCGGTTAAAAGCAAAAATACTTTTGGACTCAAAAAGCACTGATTACCATAGTAGTCCATGGCAGTGAAGGGAACTACTTTGTGTGTGGAAATGCTACTTGTGAAAGGGAAGTATCCGGTCACTCAGAGTGAAGTTAGCTCACTTTAAGTGGCTAAAGTGGGGCTGATCCACTGCCCTATGCTGTATGCTGTAGTGGGCAAAAGAATAGTGTGAAAGACATAATAACAGGCCAATCAAAAGGTTTTTTGGCTAATGACAGACCTAAAAAGAGCTTTCTTCTTAAATGCACCAGCGCTGTGGAACTCACTTATGTAAGAATGGAAAAGAATTTATTGAACTTTTTGTTGCGCTTTAAAAACAGATCTGTTAATATGTACAGCTGAAGTAGCATTGTTATTGATTTTAGGTATTTGTCTTCTTATATTGTAGTCTACCACAATGCCCTTAGCGGAAGACGGTTGAATGAAATGGCAGAATGTCAAACGCTAGATCTAGAACGGTTTACTAGAGACTGAAGTCTAGTTTGCCTCTTTTCCTGAGCAATTCTCTGCATTCTGGTATTGGCAAGTCTCTTCTGGAGTTCCATTGATCGCATAGTTTTTGGGAGGATGGGGGGGTTCTATGCATCGCAAATGTTGGATCCCTTGAGCTGCACATAAACAGTTGTTTGTAGGCACCACTTACCTGTTGTGCATACTTCACAAGTTTAAAAAATACATTCAGCAGTTCCCTTCCACGCTCACTGAATTATTCTTTCAAACAGTGATAGTAAGAAATGTTTTTCAGTGTAAACACCAACTCGCATATCACGGGTTCAGTACGACATTCAGCTTTTGGGAATAGAGGTTATGGTCAGCTGAGTTAATGGGGTCTCATAGATCACTCGTCTCCTGTCTCAAAGCAATTACTTATCCTGTTTACAAGGATCATGTGGTACCACCTGTAAAATTCACGTTCCTGGTTGTATCATGAAAATGACTTTGTATGTATCTCCGTAGGAATGTATGCATTTCAGGTGAGGACGGAAAAAGGGTGAGCTAGGGGATAGGATGACCCCCCCCCCCCCCAATGATGCTATCAAGTGGGAGGAACAGTAGGAAAGCATGAAGCTGATGGAAGACCAGAAGATAAGGGAGGGGCTGGAGGGGGAGTTGCAGACCATGTTAGCTTCATCGAAAGATTAGGACTCCAAAGTAGGACCAAGCACGGGGATATGGGCACTCAACTGGATCGAAGGGATGGTCACGAGTGAAGCTAGACCTGAGAAGAGAAAAGGATCACCAGATCAAAGTAAGGGTGCTACACTCGAGATCAGGGCAAGTAAGTGGGTCCAGACCACAGTTTGAATAGTAAAGAAGCCGGTACCTACTATACCTGAAGGGGGAGGGGGAGTTGAAGATTGGACGTTGATGAAGCTACACAGAGCCGGAAGAGACAGCCATGCACTAGATGGAAATATTGCTTGCCGTTTACATAGGACGAGGAAGATGATTGAGACATGTATACTTGTTGAGGAAACAAATGCGATGAGTTCTCCCTGTGACAGCCAACACCATGCAGCGAGATGAATGAATCTACCTGGGATCCCATCCCTGCAATTTTTCCTACAACCTACTAGACTATCTGAAAATCGATTCTTTTTTATGCTCTTGCAATTAGCACATGGAATATTAATTTTAAAAAATTAAACATTTGCATGAGTACATTTTTCTCCTTGTACGTATTATGTATCTTAAGCATGTGTTCAGAAACTGCTAAATGTATAAAAAGCACCACGTCAATGCCAAGGTCATGTCTTTCAGAACAAGAGCAACCAGAAGTGCCTCGATACCGATTTCGGAAGCGAGACAAAGTGCTGTTCTACGGCCGAAAGATAATGCGGAAGGTAACGTATAGGCGACAAATATTTGTGCTGTAAATATGTGTAAAGTGATTTGAATGTTTTCACAAATTTTGAGAGGCTTTAACTTCTCATGTTGGTGGGGTAGTCAAGCCTCTCTGGTAAAGTCAGACTCCTGCAGAGGAGTTAGAAATCTGTAGGATATCAGGATTTCTGGTGTTTTACAGTTCTGAAGTGAACATTACTTTGAGGTTTAGTTAAAGGATTGAATTTTGCTTAGGGTTGTAGCAGCTTGAAGTGTAGCTATTGGAGCTGCGTTTTACGGCTGAGGAAAGATGTAGCAGTATCAAAATGGAGGGATTAAGGCATAGTTTGGGTAAAAAACGATTTGGGGGTTATTAGGTCGAGCCTAGCGTTGCAGCGCATGTGCTGCTCGCTTTGCGAGGCATGCAGTATTCAGTATAGCGTGGAAGCTTTGTGGAAGCTCCGCCCCGCCCATCTTTTTCATTGGCTTATGTCCTAAATGCTGCCTTCCGATTGGTTTTCGGCTTGTTAGTCCCTCCTTATAACGAGCATGTCGTCATTTGTATACTTCCATGGCTACTTGCCCCTTTACTTTCAACACTATTTTCTTCCCTGTCTCCCCCCCCTCCCCTCCCGCAGTCCGTGACTTCTCTGCCCCCCACCCCCCCACTCCCGTTCATGCCTTATTGCCCGCCCGCAGTCCCGTTTCCAATGCAATAGGTCTCGAGTAAATGAGAGTCCTATTGCATTGCAAATGCTTGTTTTTAATAGCTGCCAAACTGTAATCTTGTGGTCTAGACCAGCATTGTTCACTGGCGAGAGGCACTCTGGAGGTCGTGAGCTCTATTAGTAGCAAGTGATGATACAGGCCTGCTGTGAAGGTTCGCTGGCAGTGGCTGCCTGTAGGGTAGATCAGGAGAGTCACTGAATATATAAGCTGCTCGGAGTTCCTTCTTTGGACTGTCGCTGGGCCGTTGCCTCGAAGGTACTTATGTGCCAAGCCCTGGGATTTGTTTCTGAGTATTGGTAGCATGTGTTGGCCGTAGATGCATATGTGTAGCATACTCCTGCCATCTAGTGTTTTCGAAGAAAAACAAGCTGCAAAGCACCGAGCCCACCACTAGATGATAGGAGTGTGCTAAGCATATGAAATCTACGGCACTACACGCTACGAATAGATGTTTTCAGGTAACCTATTGCTTACTCAGCGATTGAAGTTGCCTTGTATGAGTTTGAGGGATTTTGGTCATTGATTGGCCAAAATGATTTCGAATGTTGTAGTTGAACCTGGCTAATTAGCTGGACAAGTAGTAGTTTATGGGATTATTTTTTGTGGAGAGTGGGGCTGTTGAGGGAAATTTACCCTCCATATGAGTTAGTGTCCCTATTGAGATACTGCCAGCCCCAGAGGTCACTAACTAAGTAATCCCCACCTTCATGCACTTGAGGGGTATCGGTGGACCCCCACAGACATGCTAGATGACCATTCACTGTCCAAATCTGGCTGACACAGGCTGACCGCTTGGGAAGCATATGTCAACAGGTGATGGGAGCTGCAGGAAAAGTGGGGAAGATGGCGCCAACATCAATACAAGTCCCATTGGAGTGAAAGAACATTGCAGGCCCACAGCGGCTGCTGTCACTGAAAGACAACAAGAGTAGTGTGCATTGAACCTTCTGACATTTAGTCCTCTATTAAGAACGTGCATGTTCAGGCGGTGGGCATCATTTAGGGCTAGCCAGAGGTAGCCATTGCTTCTGCCATCTTATAACTCGTGTGTGCTGCTTTCAAATCCCTTGTGCTTTCCTTTAAAAAGAAAGTATGCCTACGCCTTGCTCTAGATTTAATCACTGTTTACTATCATATTTTCATAAAGACTTTTAAGATGGCACGTCAGTCGTTCTTTGATGGCAGTTTGTGATGTCATTTCCTCTGCCCCACTGATTTTGGCGAAAGGACAGGATGGAGGGTGGATTTGTACTGGTGTTTTCAGAAGAATTATTAGATTATTTTAGGTTATTAGGATGCCCTCAACGAGCTGAAAGCTGTACATGAACCAGTGATAATGGGGAAGGGTGGATGGCTAAGGTGGGAGTGGGAAAGCGCCTGAAATCTGGGAGGTGCTAAATGTTGACTGTGGCTCTCAATGATCCGTTGACTCTGGATTACTCACGTGTTATGGACATTTTGCACAGAAGAAAGTAGAACATTAATTTACTGTAAAGCCAGTTAACGATTGCCACACAGATAGGAGAGCTACTAATTTAGTGAGGTTGACCCTGGATTGCTTCTTCTTTGCCGTTCTAGTGTATCACTTGTATTACAAAGGCTTCTGCTTTCAAAATGTTTATTGCCAGGCTAATCCATTTTTGTAAATTTTATTCCACAAGGGTTTATTATTAGTGTGTGGCCAAATTATCATTCTTTTTAATCTACAATTACATTACACTGCTGAAAGGTTCCAAAACGGAATTACTGTGTAGGCTTTAGACTTTGAATTGAATGCATTGTTCTCGGGGCTTAAGGTGGGTCGGGTCCTGCTGTGTTTCAGACCCAGGAGGAATTAAAAACCGACTTTGACACACGTTCCTATCGGGCACTATATTCATGTCCGTCTGTGGGTCATAAAAGTGTTCAGGCTAGCTGCACATCCATTCCTTGGCCTTTCTGCAGAGCGCACAGTACTGTGTGCACATATATGCCAATTGTAATTGTGATTCTTTTGGAAAGTGTGTAAAGGAGGTACTCAAATGTCAAAAATGAAGTGCTTCCGGGTGACAGGGTAGGTTGTGTGTGTGTGGGAAAGGGCCATTAAGTGGAAGAGTTCCTGCAGAAGAAGTAAGTGAAAGGACTGTGCAGAAGGGGCAAGTGATGTGTGACAGATGCAGATGGAGCATATTAAAAAATGTGGGTAGTAAAAGGGAGTAATTGTCGAAGGGCATGAGAGCCTGCAGTAAAGTGGTGTGAGGGGGAGAATGTAAGGGATTGAAACACTCCAAAGAGCACTACCCCTTCCTAAGACCTCAGTACATTTTACTCAGTCTCATATTTCCAAAATGCAAGCCTTTCAGTTCTAATAAATCATTGCTGTTTATTTTATACTGCTAACAACCTTTTCCGAAGGTGACGAGTTTGCCTGGCTTTTGGTGTCTGTTTGTTGTTGTGTGAAATGACTAGTTGTAACAGCAGAAACACCAGAAGCTCCTGAATACTGGTCCGGTGGCACGTTGAGCGAGTAGAGGTGGATGAATCAACAAATTAACAGGGAGAGCCGAGCCAATAGGAGGCTCTGGCTCTGAGCCTGTGCACAAGCCTGGTCAGGAAAATATTTGTCCTGTAAATCATGCAGCAAACATCAGATTAGAATATGAGAAGCTGTCTTTAAAATTGAAAGAAGTTTATTACTTTGACGCGCGGAACCGTTTCACTGAGTACAACAGATTATGTATCTGCATTGAGAAGCATTTATTAAAAGTGAGAGTTTTTAAACATGCACTGAGAAACATTCCTGCCCTGATAAAAATGTTATTAGTAAACTAAGTTTGGCAAGTCAGTTGTCTTGTGTACTGTACATATAGGGCCTAGCTCCTAATTATAGATGCAACATTATAGGCTATTAAATCAAACTGTGTTTGCTGGGCGGCAGCGGGGACTCCAGGTCTCATATAATATCTCATCAGGAGGTGCAAAACTGCCAGCACTTGTAGCCCTGTGGGAGGAGCCTTGACGCCGCATCAAAGCGCCTCTAATCTTACCGCCGGGGCCGGAGGAGGCTCAGGGGAGACACCCCCCCCCCACCCGAGACTCTGCTTGTTGTAACTGGGGCATTTTGTTGCCACTGAGTTTTTTAGGTCTCGCCTACGCAGCGCGCATGCGCTGCATAGGCAAAAAGACCTTGGAATCGCTCGGCTTTTCAGCCAAAACGTGCACGTGTTCCATTGCCTTCAATGGCAACGCATGCACGTTTGGCGATTCACTTGCGGGAGCGAGCGGCGCCATATGGTAGCAATTATCGCTCCTGGCGCCCGCCGCTCCGCAAGGGAAACGCTTTCACTTTTGGCGACAGTTTTTTTTTTTACTTGAGGCGCGCACGCTTGTTTTGTTTGATGATGGTATTCAGCGTTTGCAAAAAGGATTGGATATGCCAAAAGGTCGCCTTACAGTGTCCAAGGTGAGACCAACTGGCTATGCCAATGTATTTTACCAATGCATTTTGCAGGAGAAGGTAATTTTCCATCCGTTGCATGGCGAAGTGTACTTCATTAACACAGTCACCCGTGCGCCATAGTGCAGCCATGCGGTAGTGGGTCAATCACATAATAATTATAATAACTTGATTAGGTAACTATAGCTTTGTGTTGTGATTGTATGGATGTTGGTTCTGTCACTTTGCCTGTCATAGGCTCGAATGCCCAGTGTGGCAAACTTTTCACAGTACCTGAAACAGAAACCTCCCAAAGGACAATTAACCGGTACGGTAGAGCATAAGTCACGGCATGCGAACTGGGGGGTAGAGGCAGAACATGAAGGCGTAGCAGAACAACAATTCTACGTAGGCGGGGGGGGGGCTTAGGCAGAGATTACCATAGCTGCCAAGGTTTCAGATTGCCATGTGTGACATTTTCATATTTTCAGAGTAATTATGAGTGACATTTTAACGATTATGAGTGACACTTTCTCACGAGCAAAATCAAGCAATGAAGGCAAGGGAAACATAAATATCAGACATTACACTAATTTAGGGAACGATAAAATCTAAGTTAACTGGTGCAAAGCGCAAGAAAAAATTGTTAAATGACTTCCATTTATGGGACTCATGACTAAGTAATATACTTAGAATCATACAAATAGCAGGAAGCTTCTTTGCAACAAATTAAATTAAGACTGCACAGTAGCTCAGAAACAGTTTTTTTGCGGTTGTGCGTTTTGAGGCTTGTGCTTCCAGCCTTTGCTAACTCCAGCAGAAAAACAAAACACAGATTGTCAGCCTTTGTGGTGGGCCCCTCGTTCCAGGCAAAATCAGGAAAGCATCAGGTCTGGGCCTCTCTCTCTGACCTCACGTGAGTGACCCGGCCCAACAGGGAACCAGTGTAAGAGAGCAGGCCCCTACAACATCACACTCAGTTACAGACCTCACGCAGCGGCGGCCACGCCACCTATTTCACCTTTGGAGTATTAACACCGGCAGGCGCTGCAGCTGCCTGATCGCGCGCTGCCACACACAGGCTGGTAATTTTAACATACTTGGGCAGCGGCCGCAGATGGGAGTCCATTCGGACTGTGGTGGTGGTGCCGCTCCATTGGACGCAGCGATACAGACTCTGCCAAGGATGTCCAGGAGGCTGCAGGCACTGGCAGGCTCAGGCCAAGAGCCACTGCGGGCCGAGGCAATTCGGGTTCACCGGCTCCAGTGTCGTCCAGGATGGACAGTGAGTCCCCCAACAAACAGGAAACTATAGCCACGCCGCGATCACCAACCAAGTCAGGACTATAGCCATATCGCACTGAGGAATCAGCGGGACACCTTGCAGTGCCCGCATGTCTGTGTTGTAGTCTGATTTGCACACCAGCTAAGGGGGCGGTGGTCCGGGCGAGTGGAAGCTACAGCAGGCATCGTGATGCTGCGTGCGCCGTGATTGAATTTGGCGCCGCCCGCATAGCCAGCGAAGCACAGTGTGAGTGTGTGACAACAACATGACAGAGTTACAGTAGTACTCTAAAGTGGCAGGCTAGGCTGCAGGCTGCCTGGCCAAGTTACTTACTGTTTCTGAGTCACTGTCAGTCCCTGGCTGGGCTGGCGACGTTGTGGCCGGGCCGGCACTGCAGGCGCGGCCCACGTCGACTCTGTGTCCAGTGGGCCTGTCCTCACTGTCTGAGCGACTAGTTCGGTCGCGTCGGCGGCGGTGGGGCTGCACCGTCCGACTCCGCAGCGCCCGAGGCCTCTCAGGCGCCCTACTGAGTGATGCTGCCCTCCAACGTAGGTAATATGCGCAGCGCACTGAGTTCATGCCGGGAGGGACGCGGACAGGACACAGTGAGTGACTGCCCGCTGGCGCGTGCCTCCAGTCGAGTCCCCGCTTCCTGGCTGAATTGACCTCACTTCCTTCCAGGTCGGACCACCGGCACGTGACGTCACGTCCCTCCCACCCCCGTGGCGTCACAGCCAGTAATCACGCAACCAGTGCCCCTGCTGAGGGCAGGGCAGGCCCGGCCCGACTCACTGTCTCGGTTACGGTATTGGGCACAGGACTGCCTCGGCCGGGTGACGTCACAGGCCTGGTTGTACAGTGTCAGTGACTCAGCCGCGCCGCGGGCGGGGATTTCAATGCAGCAGGGCGCTGATACATTGTAGCAACAGTGCACAATAAGATCAAAATGTATACCGAGAATGTGCTGGTGGCAGCGCCCGGTCCGGCAAATATGCGGGGAGCAGCAGAGCC
This sequence comes from Calotriton arnoldi, assembly GCA_963921515.1. Taxonomy (NCBI): domain Eukaryota; kingdom Metazoa; phylum Chordata; class Amphibia; order Caudata; family Salamandridae; genus Calotriton; species Calotriton arnoldi. The sequence goes on from CAWUFW010020188.1 coordinate 57,819, forward strand.
GGCGCAGGTCATGTCACACAGGCCGGCGTGTGCGCTAAGCAAGCAGCCTGGCGTGGCCAGTTACTTCAGCTCTGGTACAGCAGACAGTGGCTTAAAATGCGTGACAATGCATTTCAGTGCGGTGATGCGGAACACCACACTAAAATGCGTTAGAGTCACGCCTGCTGCGTGATACTTGGCAGGCTTGGATTACAAGACCTCCATTCCGTTAATGGACCAGGGATGCCTTAATATGCCACATTACTCACCTCTGCAGTGGCATTAGCCAAGGTGTGCTTTGCCAGGTCCCTGTAGGATGTCGACGGAGAAGACGGGCGGGCCTTGAATGAAAGTTCAATGCTGCCGATTGACCGTGGGCTGCTACCGCCAGACTGCGGAGGGGTCTGATGTCCTCTGCTGCTCCTGCATGAAGCCTCTGGAACATTAAAGCGAACAGTGCACTTTTAGGACGGCAGCTGATACAAACGTAGATTTCATTTTCTTTGTAAATCTATAGGTGTACACCAAAGCAACATTAGAAAAGGGCTGCTGGACCATTCATTCTCTGCATTTCAATGCTTACTAGAGCACTTGCAGCTCATACTTAGACACTGTTGCCAACCCCTTTTAAAAGGGATGTTTACACGTTGCCTTTTTCTACCCCATAATGCTGCTTTTTGTAATCAATGCCATGAGATGCTACCAAGAATTTAAAAATCTATTTTATGTGTCCTACATTTGGAAAGCATAGCTCATTTTCCTATGTATTTGATAGTTTTCATTGTTATTGTTTGTTTCCATATCATCTGTTTACTATCATGTTATTTATCACTTCTGATATAATCTGCTCTGATGCTTTTGGGGAATGTCTGCGCTATATAAAACTCTATCAATACAGCCTGCCTGACCCCTGCTAAAGTCCTAATCCTACAGCTCGTTTTCCTGATATTGCTGACAAGGCCTCCAAAGGCAGAGGCACATTAAAACCAGACTTTTTGGCACTGCCAATGCTTATTACATAATGTGGTCTAATATATGCTACCTGCTATACTATGACAAGCCTGGCTGTGACATTCTAAAGCTTCTGTAACTGTAAGAAGATGCACCCATTCAAGCTGAAAAGAAAGAAAAGCAAACTGTGCTCATAGAAAGTTATGTCTGAAAAATGCAGTTTTAACTACTACTACTGTCTCTAGCTTAAGAGTGATTTATCAGGCAACAATAATCCACAGGCCACTTGGAAGAACTGGCCATGAGAAAAAGACAGCTCGTACTGTTCCCTTCGTTTAGTAGGAACCTTCGTGTTGCATGGGGTGAGGAACATATAAATGTCAATTCATTATAGAATCACTCAGTATGGGACATCACACCTGAACATTCAGATTCTTCATGCAGGGTGTACCTACTTACTTGCGAAATCATGTCTGATCCCAACCTGGGATCATTACACATTCTATAACATTACTCAACCTGGCGCAAGACCAACCTCAATGATGTCACCTACAGTGGATGAAAATTAGTACCCATCCTAAAGGAATGAACTTTCACACATGCGTCTGAAATATTCCTTACTGGAACTGCAAATGTGACACAACCTCACAATCAGGTTGGCCTGACACATGCTCCAAAGTGACCTCAACATGGCAACAAAATTCTGCAAATTTGATTTGGGAAATTCTGTGCCAAATGTGATCCCAAATACAAATAAATCTAGCACCAAATTGTTGTCCACCTAGCCTTAAAAGTATTCAGCGCAGAGTTAAACAAGCAATGGCATAGCCAATAGGTCTCGCCTTTGGGACCTTATAAGTGTTTAGTTATCCAGCACAATATCCTTGGTGCAACAACATCAACTGTTGCATGGCTAAACACTTAGAAGGTCCCAAAGGCGAGACCTATTGGCTATGCCAATGCTTGTTTCTAATTGTTGTATGACTTGACCTGCTCGAACCCCCGCTTATGGATGTTATCCAGACTAAGCTGTTGTTAATGACACGGGGAAGAGGAAAGTGGACGCGCTGAATGTGACCGACAAACGGCCAAGAACTAGCAATACAAATTTGGCCTTTTTGAATTACGCTGGGTGGGGGGGGGTTTCAGAGGAAATTCTGAGTGTGGAAGGTTAGTTGTCCCGAACCTGTTCAGAGTCTGGCCAACCTGGGGGGTACTTGGAGACTCCTCCTAGGCTCACTGTGGTCAAAATGCTCCTGATTCGAGGGGTCCTATTTCGCAGGGGGCAGATTTTCCGGAAGGGGAGACAATACATGCAGTCAAGAGCAGGCTGGTATGGAACACCCAACCTCAACTGTGCAGGTGGGAGGGCCACCAGGACGAAATGCAAAAAGGGTCACTGTCATGCACAGTGCATGTGCACAATCAACCAAGTTGGGTTGGGGGGGGTGGAGAGGGGGCCCATGGTTTCTGTTATGGTACCATCTCAAGACCCCTGTTCTACTCAGGACTTTTAGTTAAAGTTGGAGTCACATATTACCACTACTTTTGAAGCTCTTGCCAATCGAATTTCCAAACTGGAGGGGGTGGTGAAATATTGGGGAGATTCGGTAGGGTCCATTCTCTCTCATACATCAAACATCTTAAATAAAATGTCTTGTCTGCCAACTGCCAGTTGTGACACCAACATCACTTCCCAGGTGGATCCCCCCAATAGCCCTCCCCCTCTAGTGGAATCAAAGTACGGGCCTGATGGGTCCTGTTAACTTAAATATTAATTCTACTGGTACACTGCTAGCACCATTAAATCCACAAGGAGCCGATGCATTGCCACAGTGATCCACTTTTATGAAACTGGGGGGTTGGCCCACTACGGGCAATGCAGGACCACATACAGCAGATCGTAGTTTGGGGAGGTTAGTGCATCCTCCTGTTAATAATCTTAGTACGCCCTCTCCGATAGACACTCCAAGTGAGGTGGCCACCCAACTCCCCCCTGCATCCACTCCGTTTGTTGTTGTCCTGGCTAATGCCATTCCTCTCAAAGCCAATGAAAACGAAAACTATCATCAACTGAAAAAACAAGTGGGTTGCTAGAAGGTTTGATTCTAATCTTATCCAGCCTCTCTCCAAGGATATTATAATAACTATGAGAGTGGTTTGGATACTAATTCATCTAAATTGTACCAAGGTGACTGCCTGGTTTGTAATGCCATACAGGCTGGCTTTTTACTGCATAATCCTCCGCCTGTCACTACCTTTAACACCAGAATCTCAGTACTTCCCCGTCACCTCCCCCTGAGGAATCGGTTTGGTCAATTAAGTGGGCTGAATGATCAGGATTGACTGGCCTGCGAGATTGACTCATTGGCAGGTCGCTAGCCAACACAATCAATCAATCAATCAGGGGAATTGTAAGCGCACTACTCACCCATGAGGGTCTCAAGGCGCTGGGGTGGTAAGCAGCTCCGTTCAGTCGAAGAGCCAGGTCTTGAGTGTCTACCTGAAGATGTTCAGGAAGGGGGCGCGTCAGATGTCGATTGGGAGCTCGTTTCAGGTCTTGGCCGTGATGTAGGAGAAAGCTCTTCCCTCTGTTCTGGCTCTGCAGATCCGCTGGGTTTCGGCGAGGGCGAGGTCGGCGGATCGGAGGTTTCGCTTGGGTGCGTGGAAGGAGATTCTCTCGTTGAGGTATTGGGGTCCGGTGTTGTGAAGGCATTTGTAGGCGTGGGTGAGTATCTTGAAGGTGATTCTCTTTTCTATGGGGAGCCAGTGGAGGTTCCGCAGGTGTTGGGTGATGCGCTTGATCCCGGCATAGAGGGCGTTTCCGTAGTCCAGTCTGCTAGTTATGAGTGCGTGGGTGACGGTCTTCCTTGATTCGGGGGGGGGGGGATCCATTTGACGGTCTTTCGGAGGATGCGGAGGGAGTTGAAGCAGCTGGAGGCGACGGCGTTGACCTGTCTGGTAATGGAGAGGGAGGAGTCTAGTACGATGCCGAGGTTACGGGCGTGGGAGTGCTGCCGAGGGCGGTGGGCCACCAGGTGTTGTCCCATGCAGAGGGGGAGGGTCCGAGCACGAGGACCTCTGTCTTTTCCAAGTTGAGCTTCAGGCAGCATCTGCTCATCCAGGATGCGACGTCCTTCATTCCTTCTTGGAAGTTGAGCCTGGTGGTGAGGGGTCCTTGGTGAGGGAGAGGATGAGCTGGGTGTCGTCGGCGTAGGATACTATGCTGAGTCCGTGCTGTCTGACGATGGCGGCAAGGGGGGCCATGTAGATGTTGAAGAGCATTGGGCTGAGCGACGATCCTTGAGGTACTCCGCAATTGATTTCCGTCAGTTCGGAGAGGAAGGGTGGCAGTCTGATTCTTTGGGTTCTGCCGGTGAGGAAGGAGCGGATCCAGTCGAGGGCGGTTCCATGTATTCCGGCGTCGCGGAGTCTGGCGGTGAGTGTGCGGTGGGAGACGGTGTCGAACGCTGCAGAGAGGTCGAGTAGGATCAGGGCCGCAGTGTGTCCTTCGTCGAGGAGGGTGCGGATGTCGTTTGTGGCGGCGAGTAGAGCGGTCTCGGTGCTGTGGTTGCTGCGGGATCCCGATTGGGAGGGGTCAAGATGGAGTTTTCTTCGATGAATCTTGTCAGCTGGGCATTGATGCTCTTCTCAGTGACTTTGTCCGCGAACCGGAGGAGGGAGATGGGTTGGTAGTTCTTGAGGTCCGTGGGATCTGCTGAGGGCTTCTTGAGCAGGGGTCTAACTTCTGCTCGTTTACAGTCGTCTGGATAGATGCCGGTCTTAAAGGTGGTGTTGATTGTGCGTCGTAGTTCTGGAGCGATGACGGTTCTGTGGAAGATGTGGGGCGGGCAGGGGTCCGTGGGGGCTCCTGAGTGGATGCCTTTCATGGGTGAGGTGGTGTCTTAGGTGGTGACTGGGGTCCAGGAGGAAATGGTGGGCTGGCTGGCGTTGCTGGAGGAGGATGTGGTTTCGGGGTCAGGCGTCTTGTCGTTGAAATTGTCGTAGAGGCCCTTGATTTTCAGATGGAAGTAGGATCCAAGCTTGTTGCAGAGGTCATGGGAAGGGGTGATGTCCGTGGTTTCGCTGCAGGGGCGTTTGGATTCTTGAAGATCGGTGGTGAACCAGGTGGCCTTCCTGGGGCGCTGTCTGTCGGGGTTACGTAGGGGTGCGAGCTCGTCTGCGCAGTTGGAGATCCATTTGTGGAGTTCCTTGGCTGCGAGGTTGGCGTCGGTTGAGGTGGTGGGGGCGTCTCGGTTGAGGGTGGAGTTGAGCTGCTCCTCGGTGACTTTGCTCCAGTTCCTTCGTGGAGGGCGCGGTGCAGGTTTGGGCGGCATGGGTTTGTTGACGCGAAAGTGTACGCAGTGGTGGTCCGTCAATGGGGGTTGCGTGGTGTGGCTGAAGTGGATGTTGTTACCTCCTGCGAAGATGGGGTCCAGGGTGTGTCCTGCCTTGCGGGTAGGTGTGGTGACGAGCTGTTTCAGTCCGATGTTGGCGAGGTTGTCCAGGAGGGTGGCGGAGTTGGGGTCGCTGGGGTTGTCGAGGTAGAAGTTCAGGTCTCCGATGAGTATGTAGTCCGTGGAGGTGATGGCGTGGGGGGCGATGAGGTCGGCGATGGTAGTGGTGAACGGAGCGCGAGGTTCGGGGGGGTCTGTAGGCGAGGGTGCCGCGAAGTGTGGTTCTAGGGCTGGTCTGGATTTGCAAGTGCATGTGTTCGGTGAGGGAGAAAAAGTCGCTGGAGGTGGAGATTCGGAGGGAGCTCTTGTGTACGATGGCGAGTCCTCCCCTTGGGCGGTGCTTCCCGAGGAGGTCCCAGATCTCTACGGCGTGTCTGTGCAGGGAGCGCACGTTGAGGAGGATGCATTTCAGTGCTTCGGTGGTGTTGGCGTTCGGTGTGTGGGGGGGGTGGTGGCGTGGGGGTGCGTGCGGTGGTGAAAGTTTGGCGGCAGTGACGGCAGGAGAACTGTCCGTGGGTGGTGCGCGGTGTGGACCGCTGGCAGTTGTTGCTCCTTCCGGGGTCGAGTGCGGCTGAGTCGTAGCGATGGATGGTCGAAGATGCAGGGTTCCTGGCGCTGGTCGGGTCGCGGAAAGGCGCAGACGGGCTTGCCTTTGGCGCGCCAGCGGCACAGCCACACAGCGGCCTGCATTAAATTGGGCAGGGGGGAGGGAAGCACAGCTGGGAGGCGGGCGTGAGAACGGCAGGGGGGAGGGGCCACGGGGGAGCAGCGGCGGGAAAAAGGGCGGCGAGAGCAGGCAGGGAGGAGAAAACGAGGGCACAGGCACAAAAAATAACGAAGGGCAGAAAAAAACAATCGCAGACAAAAACAGGCACAGAACTTACAGTGAAAAAAACAGTAAGACAGGAAAAGACACCACATACAAAAACGGGCACAACAAGGCAGACAGACAGCAGTGGAGCAGCAGAAGAGCAAGGCTCTCCCACTGGACCACCAGGGATGAGGCGCAGGCAGGAGCCTGCGGGTGGAGGAGGGCCTCGAACACCTACCAGGAGAGAGGTGTCTCGGGCAGCGGCAGGCGAGGCTACGTCGGAGCTGCTTGGGCAGAGAGCGGGACCCTGGCCAGGAGGTTGAACGTGATGTTGAAATATTGCTGGGACACAGGGAAAAATTGGTAACATGGGGTTTGAAGATAAGATCAACCCCCTTGAGATATCATAAGTCTCCAGGAGACTTGGGATACAGTGGGAGATTTACCTGTGGATGGTTATGCTTTCTTTTACTGTAAAGCCTTTCCCTCGCCTCGTGGGAGAGCCAGAGGGGGACTAGCCATGTTAATTAAATTGAAGCTGAATTGTAATTTGGAGAGGATTGCTTGTAATTCACCCTGCATTCTCGGGATCCTTTTGTCCTTTCCGAATGCTTTAAGGATTCTATCAATTAAGGTGTGTAATTCAATGGTGAGCGGGGGTGGGGGTGTAAGTTCCTAAGTGACTATTTTTCTCATGCCTCCTTATATACAGGACTGATTTTGATGGGGGACTTTAATATACATCCTTGTTCAGACTGTCACTTATATGATGTGCCTGACCTGGATTCTGTTACTAGTGACCAAGTGCATCTCAAACACTTGGCTCAGGGCAATTAAAAAAACAAACAAACAATTTATTCTAGATTTTAATTTGATTAATTCGCTCAAGAGAGACTCTTTTGCTGAAGGGAGAACACCAACTTTTCAAGGTTTTGGGGCGGGTTCTATAATTGATTATATCTTTCTTTCTGCTGGATTATTTGCTTCACTGATAAAATTTAGTACTGATTGGGACATTAATAGTGATCATAATCCCTTTTTGGCCACCTTCAAGTGGGCTCTGAAGTGGGGGTGGGTGAGGGCTTACCCACTCATATACTGACTCTGTTACTATTAAGGATCAGAGCCGAAGAGTGAAATGGGCTAGGATTGTCCCAGAGGACTACAATTTTAATATGCTGTCCACTTGTCAGTTAGCTTTTCAGTCCTGCCTAGATGTCGACGCATCAGATGACCGTATTCTCTCTGCATTTGACTCTGTATGTGGATATATCAAGACCGCCCTCACCACAACTGGAGCTGCTTTGCCATCTCCCCGGTGCAGGTGGTTTGATAAGGTTTGTTCAAGAGCCCACGAAGAGTTGCTGGTGGCTCTTAAAAAGAAACCCCAGGACAGAGGGGAGGTGACAAAGACTAGGGCCTTCTATCGCATGGTATTAAAGTATAGGAAGAACAACATAAAGTAAATTTGGGAGAGTCTCCAGAGGGCTAGTGAATTGGGGAATAGTGCCATATTTTGGAGGGTTGTCAACCACTCATTGGTTGGCTCATCGCAGGCCAATGTGCAGGTTTTGACAATGTCTGTGCAGGTTTGAGCTGATTATTTTTCTTCCCTGTACAATTTTGAGGGCACTGATCCCCCTAACCGTGTAAGAGCTGACAGACAGCACAAGGGTGGAAATACAGTGGGAAGAAGCCAGGGACTCTATTATATCTCTACCATGAGAAAAGGCGCCTGGGTCAGATGGGGTTCCATGAGACCTTTTTAAGTCTGTTGGATCTCTGGGCACCCATTGTGATGCAGCATATAAATGTAGCATTTCGTGGCTCCTTGCCTGCTGTACGGTGCCCCTCTGTGGTTGTGCCCATATATAAGAAGGGAGAAAGCTGATGCTGCCTGCCACAGACCAATCTCTCTGATGAACACAGAAGTCAACATAATTGGTTGGGTTACCCTGGAACGTCTGACTAGCTGGGCTAATGAGCACAACATCCTGTCTGATATCCAGTACGGATTCAGACCAGGGTGGAGCACAGTGGAGCAAAACCTTAACTTATTGTTACTTATCTCTAAATACACCAACGCAAGAAAGGGTTCCATACATTTGGCCTTTATGGACCTCTGCTCCGCAATTGACAGAGTTAATAGATCTAAGCTCAGGGCAGAGCTAGGGTCCATGGGGGTAGAATCTGCACTTGTTGCCTTTCTGAGAGACCTACACAATGGTCTTATGGCATCCATAAGATATGGCCCCAATGGTGAATGTACTGAACATTTTAACTTGAGGAGAGGAGTCCGTCAGGGATGTATATTGACTCCCCTTCTTTTTATTTTATATATTAATCATCTTGAGAGGTGCTTTCTAAACATTGGCTGGACATCCCAAGAGTGGGGGAAAGATCAATACCGGCTCTCTAGTGCGCAGATGATGCTGTTTTGGTTGCCCTTACTGCACGGGCCTTAGGTGCCTTTTAGATTTTTTTAAATTATTTTATAGATTGTCTTGACCTGTAAATTAATTTTAAAAAAATCCCATGTAATGGTGGTGGGCCAAAAGAACACCAAAACAAAAAAAATTGTTGTAAAAGGTCATCAAATAACTAGGGTGGAGAATGTTTCCGATTTGAGCATTATACTTGACTCACGCTGTAGCTAGAAACCACTGGTCTAGAAGAATGCAATATGTTTTGAAAGGGCCTTTGGGGGCATTGGGGATTTTTCTTGACGACTAGGCCAAAAGACTATCACGATTTTGTTAGATGTTTTCAAGGCTAAATGTCTACCGGTAGCCAGTTTCGGCTGTGATGTTTGGGAGTGTGTCCCCATTGAACAGCTACAAGTAGTGGAAAATGTGTCTGAGGGGTCTTTTGGCTGTCCCACAGGGTATCCCCGCCGAGGTTGTTCATGAGGAACTTGTTCTAGGCTATATCACAGACCAGATACAACTTCGACCCCTTTTGCTCTGGTTAAATATTTGGTTGAAAGAGGAGCTTGAAGCTAAATAAGTTAATTATTCAGGACTGCTTCAGTCTGGACAATATGTTGCACATCCCCTGGCTACACTATATCATGAAGAATTTGAAGGAGCTCCGTAGATCTGAATTTACGATCCAGGCAAGTAGTCAAAGCAGATGTTGCTTGGCTAAAGCAGGCCTTTATTTTAAGTGCGGAAGTAGGTTGCGAGGACTCTGCTCTGCAAGAGTTCTGGGTGACAGTTTATTTTTATTTTTTTGTAAAGTCGGTCAGTGGGTTAGAACCTTACCCTGGTTACATCCAGTCATCAACGAAATGTTGACGTACTTTAGATTGGGTATGTTCCAACAACTGCTGTTCCCCAATAGCTGTTGGTTCAAGATTTCGAATCCCCCTTTGTGCGAGTATGATAACATCTCTGCCTGCGATACGCTTCGGCATAAATTTATTAGGCCGCTTCTGCTATCCTTGAATTTTTGATAGGGAAGACCTTTTATGTTTGCAGCTTTTACCAACCCCAGATATTTGTTTTTATGTAGCTGGATTTTTGTCAGGAGTTTTAAGGATGTATCTGTAAGGAATTGTTTGTGTATGAAAACAGAGGGTCCCTGTTCATGCTCAAGTCTTATATGTTTCTGGATTACTTTTTATATGATATTGTGATTTTAGGTGTCCGTATATCTATTTATCTGCTTTTTGCTGTTTACACTAGATGAATATGTACTGTATACTTTTATGATTTGTTTTAAATCAAATAAAGTTTTTACTGAACTACAACACACATCCTGAACTCGCGTATTTGACAGTGCTCTCATAAGTGATATTGAAAAAAAAGAAAGAGGATTGATGAAATAAAGTATTTGCCTAGGATCATAAAATTTAGTCAAGACGGGAAGCCAGGATGATCCCATTTTTTCCAGTTTCACAATGTAATTGCACTGCTAGGTGGGTATCTCTTTCTGATATCAAAGGTCAATGCTTTGTCTTTACCTTTTGAGCGAGGATGCGATTAGTGCGTGGGTGATGGGCAGAATCCACATTTAATATTTTGGTGGTTTTGCATAGCGTGAACCTTGCTCAAGGACATAAGCGTGCTTCACAACAAAAGCACACTATGTTGCACCTTTAATTATGGCTCTGGGATATTTGCCAGGATTCACCAGATGCTGAGCTGACGCCAAGATTTGAACCTGTCACATGGGTGGCAGCTGTAGCCACTAGGCCACATAACCTCCTGGAAGGGCTCTGCTCATTTTGGTCTCGAGGTTACAAGACGACCTTGCGCTGAGCCAGAGGCAGGCTTCTGGCTCGAGACTGACTCGAGCTTTCAGTGACTCACCCACCTGTAGTGTGAAGCATAGGGTTTCAGTTTACATGTTTTAAACCATGCCCTTAATTACATAAGCCACGCCTTTTTGAAAGGATTCCTAGTTATGCCTCTTTGGTCATGCCCCTTTTGGAGACACCGTCACCTTTTTAGGCCGAGCCTGGGCAGCGCATGCGCTGCTCTGCGAGCCATGCTGTGTTAGAGTATGGACTTGAAGCCCCGCCCACTCTCTGCCCATAGTTGTCATTGGCTTGTGTCATTGTCCTTCGTAAAATGCTGGCTTCTGATTCGTTAATAGGCTTGTTAGTCCCTCCTTAGTACCGCCTTGTCTTCATTTGTAACCTCCCATGAGGACTTCTGTTGTTACATGGTATGTCTGTAAGCACTATTTTCTTTAATGAGTTTCTTCTACTGCAGGCACCACATGCTTTCCTTTAACATTCAGGGCGCTATGCGCGCTTTCATTTTCCAAGCAGCCTGGGACAATGGCAGCTGCTTCTTTGAAATGAAATAGGTCTCTCATTTACAAGAGTTTGAGCTATTGGCATTGTAAATGACAATGCCTTTTATATATGTGTTGTTTTTTAAAACAGATGAATAAAAGGCATTGTCATTTACAATGGCAGTAGCTTAAACTCTCGCAAATGCGAGACCTATTGCATTGCAAATTCTTGTTTATCCCACTTGCAACACTAATTTACTGATTGATGCAAGCGTGGAACTATTTCCAGAGTCTGCATCGAACCATGCGCTATACAGAGACGGGGAAATAGTGCATCTAATTAGCTTTTCTAGTGAACTACTTTAAAAATAACTTCTCTCTTAGCTGTTTATTCGAAACCAAATTTTGATGTCTTTGGGGGGGGGGGGTGAAAAAACCCCCAGTCCTGCTCATCTTCAGAGTTGCAGTTTTTTCATTTGTCCACTAGATGTCATGCGTGCCCTTCCAATTGATTTCGCAGTGAAGTTTGGCTTATTTTTAACCCATTAGTAAGAATTAATTAAAGTCTACTATCATCGGTGTGGTGACATTCTGTGTTGCATAGATAGGGTGCATTAAACCATTGAAACTGTTCGCCCGTGGCGTTCTCGGAGAGGCTTAAACCTAGTGCATTTGTGTTGTGCATAGAGAACTTATGGCTAGATAGATATACAAAGCCCCTTTGTGTTCGGAAACGGCCCGATTTGCACAATCAGGCTGTTTGTGAACGTAAAAAAGGCATGTTCAAATGTACAAAGCCCTAATTGCTAAATTGCAATTTGGTTTGCGAATCAGTATTTGCAAGGGGCATGTTTAGGGCGTCCCTTTCAAATACCGATTCGCATTGGGATGTATGAATGTTTTGCAACCGAAATGCGGTTGCAAAACTTTCGCACTTTACCGCCAACTCCCAATTCGCAAATGTGAAAGGGGTCCCCAAGCGATGTTTCATCTTTTTCTTTTTAAACGTTTGGGAAAAAAAAAAAAAAGATTGCTGTATTTAAAAGCAATTACAAACATGTTGGTCAGCTGACCCCAGCAGGCCACCATCCCTGTGATGGCAGCGAATTGTAGTGAGTCACAAATTGCGACCTACCTGATTAATTATCATGAGGTAGGTCGATTTGCGCCCCACTACAAATCTCTATTTAAGGAATAGGGGCTAAATAACCCCTTTGTACATTAGTCATAGCGATTACCAAATATCGATTTGCAAAGAAAATCGCTGTTTGGTAATCGCTCTTAGTATGATTCATACATCTAGCCCCCGGAGTGCTTGGAACTGTTAGCATACAGAGGCAAAGCCGACCCTCAACTCACTGTCAATTGCTCATCCAGAGCGAAGTTGGTTCACTTGTTTCACGAATTTCAATAGCCATTTCACAAAATTATGCTGGTATGTTGCCTGACTTTTTTCACACAAGTACAAATTTCGTGTTTTTCTAAATCATTTTTAATGTATTTAAATATATGTGGCCTTACAGCGCGACTGCTGGCTTTGGAATTGGTTAATCGCGTTCGAGTTTCGGCATAGACTCAGCATCCTGTGATCCTGGGCACATCACTTAATCTCCTTGTACCTAAAATAAAATCATGAATTTGACCTTGTGTAAAGTAAATGGTCCTCATGTAAAGCGCCCCAGGGCCGTATTCACGCTATATAAAAACTGCAACAAAAAAAAAAGCCTTGCGAGATGCCAGCAAGAACCTAGTCCGAGCATAAAATGTCTGCGCAAACAGGTCTTTTGAATGCAAAAAATGTGCACAGTTGTGTAATGCAAAACATTCTGGAAATGTGAATACCGCCGGTGCAATTAAAATTTCGTTATGGCCTAGCTTAGTACTTCCCTTCTATTTGCATAATGAGGTTAAACACCTACAGCAAGAAACTCTCAAATAGGGAGTTGTAGTTTGACTGACCTCCTGTACTTGTGCAGTTTCACTCCTCAATGTAACGCAGAATGCTTTAGCATCATGAATTTTCACACCAATCAAAATGCACACGTCATAATATCGGCAGACTGTAAAACCAATATAAAATCCCATACAAAAACAGTGCAGTGATAAAAAGAAAGTGTTGCTTCAGCTCCTTTTAGACGTTTCCGCTTAGGAACTCCCTTTTGAAGTGAGGCTGTTGCTGCCGGAGTGGCTTCCATTCTTTGAGATAACGCCAGCAGGCCTGAAGCCAGGAATAGGGTCTGCCAACCACAGGATCCAGAGAGATTCTTCAGTTCTCACCTGCTAAGAAAGTCTAGTGTTCTGTATGTGTTTTTTGTGTGGGTCGGAAAGTAAGTTGGTGAAGACCACATAAAGCATAGTTATATTATTTTATGCATAATGTTACATTGGCATTCACATCCTTGTTAATTTTCAAGTTTACAGCAAAACCAATACCTCTATGTGAAGCACCTTGATGAGGTGGGGCTTGTACATAAATAATTTAATAAAATTGACATCAATTTTTGTTCTGCTATTACAAGGTGTCTACGCTGCCTAATACCCTTGTGGGTAACCCAGTGGGTAACACAGTCGCACGCCCCAACCGAATGAGGAAAAGAGCAAGAGTTTTGACACTGGCAAAAAGGTACTTTATTTTTTTTTTATTTTTTTAAATCAACAAAGTGTAGCATTTTTTGGTAAATGTTGTGTGTTGTCTCAAAACGAAGTGATTGCTGCAGTTACACTTCCTCCGCAGCACACCAGTGATGTGGGGCATTGTTTGAGGTAGAAGGCTGAAAGTGTTAGTGTAAGAATCCACCAACGAATCATCACACAAACTAAACTCCACCAATTGAACGTAACAACTGTATGGCTTGTTGAGAGGGTTCACTTTACTTTCACTTCGTCTGTGTTAACATAACTAGAACATAAAGACCATTACAACATATTTGTAAATTATGTGTTGCAGTGAAATCTTTGACTTAAAACGAAAAGCTATTTAGGTGTGCTTCTTGTGTTGGCAGGCTATTTCTGCCAATTTAGCAATATCTAGAAAAGCTTTATGTAGGTTAGAGACTTGTAACTGCATATTCATCACCTTCTGAATATTCCCTATGCATCGCAGTGGAACCAGAGACTTTTCAGCATTACCTGTGGGTGCTGGTAGGTGGTGCAGTGCGGTACTGCACTGACTCCATTCTGCTCTGGAAATGGCATGGGGAGCCTATGTAGATGCCACTCCCACACGCTGATGTCAATACCTTTCTTTCCGTGTCGCCAGATGACGATCCGGACTCCTCTCTCGTCTCCCAAAGACACTTTCCCTCAATTTCTCTCAAATATTCTACAGTGTGCAAGGGATGTCGCCCTGTGAGGACTGTCCTGGTCCTGTTCCTGCTCAGGGAGTTGCAAAAGCTACTCGCAAGGCCAGTCTTTTTCGCCATTCAAATGGTGCGGTAAGTCAAAAAAGATGCATAAGAAATCTAAGCCGAACACTCGCCATTCGCCGGAGCAGGTGCGGGAGTCTGCTCCATGGATCTCGCTCTCGCTCCCCGAGTGACCGACTTCGGAGCTGATCCCGCAACTGTTTCTGCCACAACCTGTGTTTCCGGGGCAGTCTGCTACCCCACAGTAGATCAGAAAATTCATCATAGCAATACTCTGGCTCTTCGGATCTTTGCTGACTACTTCTGGCACACCGTTGGGCCCCAAGGCACCAAGTGGCCTCCCACCTGGAGTACAGCAGGCTAGTTCGCCCTTGGCGCCAGTTGGACTCTGTGAGTCTGTTACTATGCCTCTGGCTCCAGTTCGAACCCCACCTTCGGCGCCAAGGTCCATGCTGGTTCCCAGGCCATGGAACCTTGATGGCAGTATCGGATCCATCGACTCTTGACAAAAAGCTATCCATAGTACTAATTGACTCTGAGATGGCGCTGGTTTGACCTCGGTCAATGCCGCACCCGACGACAGTTGAGGCGGAACTTCCTCTGCTTACTGTGCCACCTCCATAGAGAAGATAACCATGCTTACATTTGCTTTTCGGCATTGACTCGGATAATGATTATGATGCGGTTGACAAGTTTGCTCCGTCATATCAAAATGACTGTTGGTATGATGACTTGCAGGTGGCTAGTCTTAATACCTCCCCTGAAACGGGCCTTCTCTCTCCCCCTGTACAAGCCACAGAGGAATCTGCTTTCTCTGCCATGGTAATGCTTAGGGCTGCTGAAGTCCTTGACCTCTGGCTTTCCACTTTTGAGGTAAAGACCGACATATTGACAGAAGTTCTCCAGGCGCGGAAAACATCTTCTGAGCCTCTTCTACCATTTAATGAGGACCTTACAGACCTTATTGTAGGCATGGGCTAAACCTTGCTCTGGTCAACCAATCAGCCGCCAAAAAGCACTATACCATCACCCTGCCCTAGGCGATCCTTCATTTCTAGCTTAGCACCACTCTCGAGAAGGCTTGGTGGTGCCAGCAACCACAAGCAAAACTGACCCCAAGACTTTCTCAACTACTCCTCCTGATAGTCAAAACATATTGAAACCTTTGGCAAACAAGTATTTTCGTACACCTGCTTGGCGCTCAGGTCAGTGAATGCCAGCTGCCTACTGGGACGTTATTCCCACACCCTTTGGGACTCAGTGGCTAAAGTTCTCTGAGGTGTTACCAAAGATATTTAGTCTGTCCTTGCCCAGGCTATTCAGGACGGCCAAGATGCTGCCAAGTTCACAATTTGTTGTGGCTTGAACACAACCAAATCCATTGGGTGGGCCATTGGCACCAGTGTTGCCACGCTTTGATGTCATCCACCATTTTTTCAGGCGATGTCCAGGCGTCCCTTATGGACACCTGTTTAAGGACATGGTGGCCTTCGTTCTTGAGCGGTTTAAGGAGAGCTGTGCCACAGTATGGGAGGGTCAATGAGGAATGGCCAAATCGAGCAGCTGTCTTGGCAGACAGTACTTTGTTTATAATTGTTGGCTTAGGAAATGTACAAAAATCCCCCAGAAGTAAAGAGCATCAAACTCTTTGATTTACTAGAGTTCATTTGCCTCCCTTTTGTTGGCTCCTTCTAGGATTCTCCGCTTCAAGAAAGAGTACCCGACACTGCAACCCAAAGAGCCACCCCCCTCTCTGCTGGAAGCTGATCTGACTGAATTCGACGTGAAGAATTCCCATTTGCCATCAGAAGTTCTGTATATGTTGAAAAACGTTCGGTAAGCCCTTGGCGGATGGGTGCTGATGAAATGTTCAAAGCAATGACTTGTACTTGGTTGAACATGTTATGTGAATGTTGACTAATGTAATTAGTCATAAGGTTCATCTTAATTTGTACCACAGTTTGGCACACTGGGTTTATTTTGGCCTCTAGTCAGCTGGATGGCAACTAGACTGTGGATGTTGACCTTAATGGGTTTCCTATAGTGTGTGCAGCAGAGCAGCACAGGGTCGCGCGTAGCATGGAGGACGGGACAGGGGGACGACAGACTGGGTCGCGCGTAGCACAGGGTGATGCGCAGCAGGGGGATCAGAAGTTGATGTGTAGGGTAGTGGAACACTGAGTGGCATGCAGTTGAGTAGCTACGGTGACATGCAGTGGGTGACTTGTAGCAGGGGAGCACTGGATGATGTGCAGCAAGAGAGCACTGGGCGATGTGCAGCAAGGGGGTCACCGGCTGATGTGCACACTAGGTGATATGCAGAGGCGTGGATCACTGAATAATGTGGCGCAGGGAAGCACAAGGTGACGTGCCGCAGAGGAGCACTGAATGACATGCAGCAGATCTCAAGTTGATGTGCAGCAGGGAAGCATGGAGTGATGTCAAAAGGAGCAGAGCACTGAGTGGTGTGCAGCTGGGGAGAAGAGGGTGATGAGCAGCATGGGAACACATGGTGATTTGCTGGGATGTGTGCACTCAGTGGCGCCATCTTGTTTATTATAACTCTTGTGGACTGCTTTAAAGCCCCTTGTGTGTTCATTTTGAAACGATGTATGCCTTTGCCTTGTAATAGATTTGTAGCTGGATGTTTGTGCTGGTTATCAATTATTGTTTATTAACTTCTGTTTCCATAAAGGCTATTAAAACCGTGTGTCAAAGGTATTGTGGTAATTTGTTTGATATCACTTGCTCTGTTACACTTACTGGAGCTAATTGACATCACTGCTGTGGAAGGTGGATTTGCACTGGTGTTTCCAGTAGAACACGTGTTAGTGTAGATGGATTATTAGGATTAACTTTATCAGCTGAATCACAGAGTAACATACAGCAAAGAGCACATAGTGACGTGCTACAGGGGATCCCTGGGCGACGTGCTTCAGGGAAGCTCTGGGCAACGTGCTGCAGGGGAGCCCAGGGTAATTTGCAACAGGAGTGCAAAGAGTTGAGTGAAGCGGAGTGGCACAGGGTGAACACTGCAGGGGAGTCTTGGGTGAGGTGCTGCAGGGAATCACTAGGTGATGTG
Organism: Calotriton arnoldi; assembly: GCA_963921515.1. NCBI lineage: Eukaryota > Metazoa > Chordata > Amphibia > Caudata > Salamandridae > Calotriton > Calotriton arnoldi. The sequence goes on from CAWUFW010020188.1 coordinate 75,207, forward strand.
CATTAGGAGGCACAACAGTGTGCAGCAAGGGGCACAAAGTGATATCTGAGAGGTCTCAGTTTTCTCTGTGTCAGGCAGGAGCAAATCGCCCAACCTTGTTTTTAGATCTAAGCCTACCACACAGCACAGCTGTCCGGTTGCTAAAGACTTCTTGGGGACATTTTAAAAGCTGACCTAAGAATGCATTCCATCCTTTGCTTACCATTGGCTTTGTGGTTTGTAACTCACATTTGCTTGCTTTTTATTTTCTGGCTTTATTTGATTTAGGCTGTCCAGCATGTCTGTCCCTTACGTGAAGCTAGCCTGTTTACAGTATTCTTACATGGGTTCTCGCTTCCTGAAACAGGCCTGTAAACTTTGTTCTTATCTTGTCAATTTTTTTGTGCATTCAAAGACGGAGGTCAAATGTCAAGCTCTGCCTTCCGAGTGAGCTTGGTCTTTACTTTTCTTTCTTTGACTTCAAAGTGAAAGAATTTATCTGACAATCCGGGGTGTGAAAGGATAGGCTCTTATTCTAGCACACAACGAAATTTAAATGTCTGTAAATGAACTGTGCAGATATTTCAGAATATATCAGAATTAGGAAATCACATGCGTAGCACATTTTTTTGTAATTCTGAAGTGTGCTGGAAACTCTACGCCACTTTACTCCATGCCACTTTACTCCACTCTTCTCCAAACTATGCAGCTCCATTCTACAACACTTTGCTCCACTCCACTCTGACACTCTACGACACTTAATTCTCTGCCACTCTACTGCACTCTGCCACTGAACTCTAGGTCACTCTACTCCACCCTAAACCACTCCACTCTAGTTCACTCCTTTCTGTGCCACTCTACGACACTCCAGTCTAGACTGCTTTACTCTACATCACTTTGCTGTATGCCCCTATGCTTTATGACCCTCTGCTCTACACCCTTCCACTCTACAACACTACTGCATTCCACTCTACGACCCTCCACTCAATGACCCTTTACTCACTGTATGCCCCTCCGCTCAACTCTATGCCCCTCCACACCACTCCACTCTATGCCTCTCCACTCTGTGCCTGTCCACTCTACACCACTTCACACCGCTCCATTCTACTCCCCTCCACATGCTTACGCCTTCACATAGCGCTCCACTATACGCCCCTGCAGACTGCTCCAATCTATGCCCTTGCACACCGCTCCACTCTATGCCCTTACACATGGCTCCACTCCCCTCCCCCTGCTCTCCATGCCTCTGCTGGGCCCGGCACTCCACGAGGCCTCTCACTCCGTGCCTCTGTGGGGCCCCTCACCCTGCGGGGCCCCTGACCCTCTGCCCTGCCCCGTTCTCAGCGCGGCCCCGCTCTGGCCCCTCTGCCCGGACTGCTCTCAGCACAGCCCTGCTCTAGGCCCCTCGGCCCAGCCTCGCTCTGGGCCCCACCGCCCGCCCTCGCTCTGGGCCCCACCGCCCGCCCTCGCTCTGGGCCCCACCGCCCGGCCTCGCTCTGGGCCCCACCGCCCGGCCTCGCTCTGGGCCCCACCGCCCGGCCTCGCTCTGGGCCCCACCGCCCGGCCTCGCTCTGGGCCCCACCGCCCGGCTCCGCTGTGGACCCCTCTGCCCGGCTGTGGGCCCCTGACCCTCCGCCCAGCTCTGGCCCCTGTGCCCGGCTGTGGGCCCCTGACCCTCCGCCCAGCCCAGCTCTGGCCCCTCCGCCCAGCCCCGATCTGGGCTCCTCCACCTGGCCAGCCCCCTCCACTCTGCACCCCCTCCACTCTGCGCCCCTTCCGTGCACCTCTTCTCTGACCACCCATATAGGCATTGAGCAGAGCAGGGGGGAGGCATGCTGCAGATGATGATGATCTTGGGCTCCTAGGTGAACAGAAAGGCAGATTCTTTGTGTTCTTCTGGTGAGGAAGGATACGATCCATTTGAGCGCATCCTGCTGGATTCTGATATGATAACCTCTTGATCAGGGTGTGGTGGGACTCAGTATTGAAGGCAGCTGATAGGTTGAGGCGGATGAGGGCGGCTTCTTCTCCTCGGTCTAGGATGGTTCTGATTTCGTCCTTGCCTGCGATCAGGGCGGTTTTGGTGTTGTCGTTCATGTGAAATCCAGATTGGGATGCATCCAGAAGATCGTTCTCGAGGTATTCTGTGAGTTGGCGGTTGATTGCCTTTTCAAGGACTTTGGCGGGAAACGGGGAGCAGGGAGATGGGCCAGTAGTTCTTGAGGTCGTTTGGGTCGGGGGATGGTTTCCTGAGGAGAGGTTTGACTTCAGCATGTTTCCACTCATCTGCGAAGGTGACGAGGTGATTGATGTGTTGAATATGGCTGTGAGCTTGTTGCTGATGGTCCTGTTGCCACGGTTGAACATGTGGAGGGGACAGTGGTGCATGGGTACTCCTGAGTGGATGGAGTGCATGATATCTGTGGTGCTCTGTGTGGTGAGCTGGTCTCAAGTGGTGATCCAGTGGTCTGAGATTGCGACTGTGGGAGCAAGGAGGCTGAGGATGTCAACAGCGGCAGTTTGGTGTTCAAAGTGTTTGTAGATGATGGAGACCTTGTTGTGGAAGAAGTCCGCCATGGTGCTGCAGAGTTCCTGGGAGGGTGTGATGATATTTTCATTTGCTGAGGGGTTGGAGAACTCCTGGACGATGCTGAAGAGTTCTTTGCTGTGGTTGGAGCTGGCTTTGATGCGGTCGGCTAGGGCATTTCTTCTACTCTCTTTCAGGAGTCGGTTGTAGTGGTTGAGCGATGTCCTGAAGGTGGTCTGGTCTTTGGGCACTCTACAACATTACTCCACTCTATGACACTACTCCACTCTACTCTCCAACTCTCTCCATCATCACTCTACTCCACTCTGTCACTAACTTTTAGCCATGCTGAGCAGCAGCCACGCTGGTGTACAACATGGCTAAAACACATTGGCAAAGCCAATAGCTCTTGACTTGGGGAGACCTATTGGATTCGCCAATGCTTGCTTAAGGCTGCGATTAGCCAGTACCTTTTCATTTTACTAAAATGATATGCATACTCAACACCAGATCCTTAGTTAAACACTTCCAGGAAGTATTTACTCTATTGGAGGATTCTGATCTGGATGTGCTGTTTTTGACGGAGACTTGGACGAGAACCGACTCGACAATTGAACTAGGGTTAGCCTGCCCAGCAGGGTTTAAAATTTTTCATAAACCAAGACTAGAAGGAAGAGGTGGGGGAGTGGGAATAATTTTTAAAGAAAAACTGAACTTTACACCCCTCCACATTGATGATGTAGCGGGTATAGAACTATTAGGCTTCGCACTGAACGAGGCTAAAGGGCAGGTGCTGTCAGGAATAGTGTGTTATAGGCCCCCCGGAGGGATAAACCCCCCGTACCAGGCTATGATTGATATCTTTACTAATTTGGCACTATCACACTCTAGGATAATTATAGTGGGTGATTTTAACCTATGGGACAATGGGAATCTTGGCACCGCCCTAAAAGACCTGGAGCATGCATGTGAGAGTCTTCACCTGCACCAACTTGTACATCAATCGACGCACCAAGGCGGCCATATACTAGACCTAATATTTGGCAACCAAATGGACACAAAGGTGGTGGATATTCAGCCCCAATGTTGGACTGATCACTCTCTGATCTACTTCCTGATAGCTCTACCTAGTGCTAGTAGGAAGCTGACGCTATACTTCAACCTTCCGGCAAGGAAGGGACTGGGCTAAACTCTCAAGTAGTAAACAGACGCCGCTGCTGTCAGAACATAATATATTTCAATCTGATAAACCTGTGGAAGAAAACTATCAAGTTTTCTGCGATCAATTAAATCTGACGTTGGATCAGATAATACCGGTAAAAAAACTAAGAAACAGGAAGAAACCGTCTGCTCCCTGGTATAGTGAGGAATTAAAGATACTGCGGAAAAACTGTAAGCAAGCGGAAAGAAAATGGAGGAAACTCTATGCAGATATAGATAAAAAAGCCTTGAGAATACAACAAATTTTGTACAAGGAAGCGATCGGAAAATCAAAAGCTGAATACTATGCCCAAATCATCTTACATGCACCGAATAGCACAAAAACCCTGTTCACTATAGTGAAGGAACTATCCAGCCCGGCGTGTGTGGGTAATAAGATCAGAGCAACTCAAACATTATGCGATGAGCTTGCGACCCACTTCGATGAGAAGATTAAAAAGATAATTAGTGGGCTGAAGCTTAATAATATCAGTCCGGAGCCGGAAAAAGTACTATCGGATACATCAGTGACAAAGCCACAGGTCAAAGACAGTGATAATGACTGTCCTGCGGTACTTCGGTACTTTCAAACACCCACAGAAGAAGTTTTTAATTTATTAGCGCTGAGTGTCTCTTCTGGTTCACCTCTGGACCCTGTCCCGCAGAGGATATGGAAAGAATTCAAACTTGACCTTCTCCCACGACTATGGCATATCTGCTGCCAATCCCTTGAACAGGGAGTAGTACCTGAGGGGTGGAAGCAGGCAGTGGTGACTCCACTGCTTAAGAAACCTACATTGGACCCTCTCTGCCCAGCCAATTTTAGGCTATCTCCCTCCTCCCCTATCCGGTTAAGATACTGGAGCGGGCAGTTAGCAAATCTCTCTCTCTTTTTCTTGAAGAAAACTATCTGCTAGACGAGGCCCAATTTGGGTTTCGCCCGGGACACGGAACGGAGACCGCTCTAGTGACAGTACTAGATAACCTGAGGATGCGTGCTGACAATGGTAACTCGAGTATATTGGTACTACTGGATATGTCAGCCGCATTTGATACGGTGAACCACAGCATTTTGCTGAACAGACTAGAGGAAATTGGGGTAAAAGGCCTGGCACTGAAATGGCTACGATCATATCTGACTGATAGACAACAGGCAGTCTCAATCCCCCCCTTTACGTCTCCAAAAATCCCCATGTGTCATGGGGTGCCACAGGGTTCGGTGATAAGTCCGATTTTGTTTAATATTTACTTGCGCCCGCTCATCTCCATTATTAGATCCTTTGGCGTGGATCTTGTAAACTATGCAGATGACACGCAATTGGTGTTTTCTTTAGAAGGGAATCAGGCAATCACCCTGGATATATTTCAGGAGTGTATGCAGAATACCGCAAACTGGCTCAGGAATAACTCCCTACAATTTAATGGAGGAAAAACGGAGATCGTATATTGCTCAACGTCCAGGATTGCCCGGCCTTTTCCCATAGAGCTCCAAATAACACCAACAGATAAACCTGTAGTGCCAGCTAAAACGGTGCGTAACTTGGGAGTTCTGCTGGATGATAATCTCCAGCTAGAATCACAAGTCACCAAAGTAGTTGGTACATGTTTCTCTCTGCTCAGAGCTCTGAGGAGAATTTTGCCCGCTACTACCAACTGCCATCAGACCCCAAATTGTGAGGTGTATAATCCTGAGCAGATTAGATTACTGCAACTCACTCTATTTGGGGGGCCCAAAGTCACTACTTCAGAAGCTACAAAGGATCCAGTCAATTGCAGCTAAGTTGGCTCTAAACAGGCAGCGTAGTTCTTCACTTTCTTTGGCCTTGAAAGATCTCCACTGGCTGCCGATCTGCCAAAGGATACAATTTAAATCCATGTGCATCGTGTTCAGAGCACTGCACGGAATGGGCCCTAAACCCTTGCAGAGGAAATTTTTATGGTATGTCCCTGCGAGAGACCTTCGGTCAGCAAATGCACACTTAGTGAGCATCCCAAGAATTAAGAAAATGAAGTCGGGGGGTAGAGCATTCGGTGTAACAGCCGCTCGGCTGTGGAATGAACTTCCCTTAGATATTAGGCAAACTCAATCTTTGCCCCTATTTAGAAAGCAGCTAAAAACCTGGCTGTTTCCCAGGTAGGGTATGACCACCCAAAAAATGTTTTCCTGGGTAAGATGCTCACAGGCTCCAATGTTGATTTTGCCAGTCACAGCGCCAGGATACCCGTAGGATGACAGTATGCGCTATATAAGAATCATTTACATTACATTACATTACATAATCTACTTACTTGTAGAGGCTTTTACTCTGCCCTCTATTTCTATTATTGAGTAAGTCACATTTTCCTCATGCTAAATACAGCATGCACCAGTGGGCCAGACCACTTCAGCTTTTGGCTGACTTCACTGAGAGAGACGTCATTCTGCCCCTTCTCAAGGCGTACAGTTACACCCAAAGTAGTTCCCGTAAGTTCCAGTGACTTTTATGGCAGTGTGTGCTTTTTGAGGCCAAAAAATATTTTTTGCCAGTGTTTTTAGATTAACGACGGGCCGACAATGTCACTAACGATAAAGTTTTGCAAAAAGCAAAACAAGATAAAACAAGCCTTGTCAAAACCAAAAAGTCTGGCAGCAAATGGCAAGTCTGTTGGCTTTGACAGTGCTTGTTTTTTATTAGATTCTGGGCCTTGCGATAGTTTCCCTATTTTAAATGCTATCAAAAAGTTCCAAACTACAAAATATATATATATTGGGCCTGGATAAACTGCATGCCTGTCATTTTGGAAGACAAAGATGGGCATTTGAAGCCCTCCCTTTTAACGCACTTGAGTAATTTGTTTAGAGACACCAGAAATTGTTGGTGGATATTTAAATCAAACTGTTTTGCGTAGTCATACATTTACATAGATGGCACACACAGGCCAATATATAACTTTCTGAACCAAGAGAAGTAATGGTGCAGAATATGGCACTTAACAACAGGTAATTAATAAGGGTTTGTCATACATTGACTTGAATTGGACATTGTTCTTGATGTAGTTACGTTGCCAAACGTGTTGCATGAAAATATACCGCAGACTTGTACGGCTCATCCTGATATTGTTAAATTATTTGTGAACTGCACCGATTGATTACATTTTTACTAATATTCAGTACCTTTTGTCTTCCTCCAGAGTCCTGGGTCATTTTGAGAAGCCCCTTTTCCTTGAGCTGTGCAAGCACATGGTCTTCGTTCAGGTACACGAGGGAGAGTACATCTTTCGGCCTGGACAGTTGGACAACAGCATCTATGTTGTACAAGATGGAAAACTGGAAGTGTGCATTCAGGAAAGTGTAAGAGCAAAACTGAACTTTTATTAATAGCAAGGGGCTGATTTTGGTCCCAATGTTCTGAGCAGGTGTACAAATTCTTCCCGAACTCACCATTATAATGCTTGTGAAAAATTTGCACTCAATGTGCAGTATCTTCTACGCTCTCTGCCTTCTGGTGAATTAATACTAATACATTTGTGCAATGTTATCATTTTCATTGACATCCTCAGCCATTGTTTTCCCTTACGCAATGCAAGCATGCTGGAAACATATGTTTCCTTGCAGCAAAATAATGTTTGGAAATATTTCACCACAAGCAATCGATTGAGGAAACAATTTTATTTGGGAAAATAAGTTCAAGGAATCAATTGTAATGTTCAGCACTCTACTAAAGTTAGGCAGCTGGTTTATGGTGTTCCCTTTTGCGCTAAAGTATTTTTATTATCACTTAAACCTATTACAAACACAATGACACAGCAACAATGTGACTTAATACATATATCGCTTATAAGCCTAAAATTGATCACAGCAGTACCTGCAAACCATAAACAAATGCATAGTCTGCTGCAACAAAGGAGAATATGCCTCTTTACTAAATGAGCGTTCAGAAGAAATGGATGGAGATGTATATTCTATATTAAAAGCAAAATACTGCATATATATTTTTCAAAATTCTATAAGGATTTTCTTCCTTATAAGCATACATTTTATTACCATTTGGTGTATTTTCACACACAGTTGGTAGAAAATGATTAGTTTGCAACTTGACTTCTGTTTGCTACAAAGATACAGTCTGGGGCTATTTCTTGGGGCTTCCGATTCGTGCGGCATAGGGGACCCTTTCCCATGTAGTTAGAGAGGGATTCGTTTATACAAATCTCGAGTCTCAACAAACTTTCCACTTTTGAGGGCAATTACACAATAATAGGATGGACTGGAGGGGAGATGAGGAATAAGGTGTTACCTCAGCCCTGCGTGGTTAGAAGGGACATAAAAGGTGAAAGAGTTTGACAGCAGTCTCTTTCACAACAATGGAGGTAGATTATGGTTGTTAAATAAGGTTATATGGCACCCTCTGTTGCACTTAAGCATGTGTATATTTCATAGGCTTTTGTTTCCCATATTTCTTGTGTCTTTTTGCAGACTGTCTTGTAGATATCTCTCATGTCTCTTTGTGATGTGAGGCACATTTGTTCATTCTCCAACCTATACTGCACCGCCTATTGTCATTCCTCTAGATCTAAGTACGTTCTGCAGTTTCTCTATACTATCTCATTCCCAGATGAATATTAGTTATTGCCAATGGGGACCTTATGCCTTTCCAGGAAACAAATGCTGACCTTGCATCTCTGTCTGGATTCCTTTCTTTGCATTCCTTTAATGTGGGTCTCCTTGTTTTGGTCTCTGGACTAACATCATTTTAGGGATGCTTTCGCATGCAGAGCTCTATTTGACTGGGTGAATGTGGAACTAGATCTCTCATTTGTTTGTTCTTCATGATGACCTGCATTGTAGGATAAGGTTTTCTGTGTCCTGATGGTGCACTGCGGTCGGTCAAATTGGATGCCCTCTGGATCTTAAATGTATGATTCTCTGGTAATGCTGCCAAAGTGATTGGAAACCATCTCATGACATTTCCCAAAATATCTTCCCCCCTCTATTTTTTTGTTTCTCCATGCATTTGTCTCAGCAGGTTTAAATTCCATCATAGTTTTTGGAGGTAATTGCTACCATGGCTGTGCTGTAACATATTTGTTTGTGACTTGAGAGAGGGGCTCCCCACACTGCCCTTTATGATACCTCACCCTTCTCCATTGTCTTGTTGAACATTGTACCTTCTTCGGTCTAGCCTTGTGGCTCTGACATTTTGGTGCTGTCACAGTTCAATGCAGCTATTTTCTGTAGGCAGTGCTGATGGAAATTCACTGGAAATTTAACCGTGATTTGAGGCATGCGTTGAGAGAGGACAAGCCACCTCCTTGGGACAAAGAGGTTACTTGCTGTATTGGAGAGTTCAGGGACCATTGGCCTCCCTGGAGGCTGCCAGGGGGCTCATGCCAATTACCCACCTCTTATCCCTCACAGCTCTGTCCCCCTACACTTTACACCTTCAAGGAGACAAGTCCCCACTCCACACCATTCTGACGCTGCCAAAGTTAAATACAATCTAGTTGTATGTGTGGAGTGACACGAGGATTGCAGTAGCTCGAGGAAAAGTGTGTTAAGCTGTATCCCAAATTTAAAAAAAGACCTGAAGTGTGTGGTCCCCGCACCCATTCCAATCACCTCCAGCAGTACCCTACCATCTTTCAATTGTTTATTATCTCATTGTGATCTGTACTACCATGGCCCTCAAAGTGCCCCCGGCAAGCTTGTGAAGTACTTTGAAAATCTCCTTTTATCACACAAAAAGAGCACAAGACTCTCAATACAAACTTGAGCCAATCGTCTTGTTCCCAGTACTTGGTATTTCCAATCAAGGAATCGTCAGCCAGAAATATCCTGTAAGAGGGACTATGTCAGGTACCCTTCAAGAAACTTACCTCAGATGGCCTCTAACTGGCTGCTTCTGGATGCATTTCTGGGTGGGCAGCATGCTTGGCTAAAACACACACATTTTCCTCACATTTCTCTTAGAAAAACTTCAGGAATCTGCAGGGAGCCACACATGTTCTACCATCCAGCATTTCCCCAAGTCTTCCAATAAAACTGACACCTCACTTGTGTAGGTAGGTCTAGTGCCCACAACAGTAAAGGGCCCAAAATGCACCATAACCTCATCACATTTTTGCACTGAAAACTGACCCTTTTTGTGCAATGTGGGTAGCTGTGGATTTTAGACCCTAGCAAAACTGGAAACCCTGCACATTTTTTAAAACTAGATACCCGGAGGAGTCCAGGGTGGTGTGACTTGCATGGCTCTCACCGGGTTTGTTTTGCCCAGAAGCCCTTGCAAACCTCACACTTTGACTAAAAAGACACATTGTCCTCACATTTCTGCTAGGAAAACGTTTGGAGTCTGCAGGGAGCCACAAATTTTGTACCACCCCACCCAGCATTCTCCCGATAAAAATGATACCCCACTTGCGAGGATGGGCATGGCGCCCGCTCCTGGAAAGAGCCTAAGACACAATGTGGAGAACAAAATGTGGAGACATTATTTCCAATTAAACAAATAACCTCATTTGGCAATGTATGTAGCTGCAGTATTTGGGCCTGGGCTTGGCGGCCACCCTGGGAAACCTGCCAAACCCAGACATTCCTTAAAACCAGACACAGACGGTAGTCCAGGGTGGTGTGCCACAATGCCCTGCTTAAACTTTACCTAAAGCCGCTCATTTTCCTTGCTTTGCGGTTATGTAAACCTCCGATAATCAGCAAGGATGCGCAAAAGTCCAATCACCCAGTGTTCGTCCCACTTGTCCCGATTAAAAACGCTACCCCACTTGTGTGGCTGGGCCTAGTGCCTGTGAGAGAAATTCATCAAACCGGGGTCAATGAGAGTCCCGTGGGTAAACTCTCTGGTGTCTAATGGGCTTTTTGGCCCCTCCGGGGGCGGGGGGGGGAGATTCGAGGAAATGACCTATCTGCCGGGGTGGGGGGTGGCAAAAGAACAGTTGGGGTCATTTTGGGTGTGGGGAGCTTGACATGGTGTGAGGGATAGATGGCCCCATCACTCGATATAGGCAAAATAAACATCCCTGGTGTCTTGTGGCTTTTGGCCCCCAGGGGCAGACCCCAAATGATTGTTTACGCATTTTATGGTGGGTGAGGCCTGATGTGTGGGAAGGCCACCCCACTCCTCAGCCAATGATATAATTATTTCCCTCGAATCTAGAAGGCTTCCTCCCACCCCTTTCAGATTGGGGTGAACACCCTAATCCACCCCTGTGGGTGGGGGCATGGGCAGGAAGACTAATGAGGCTAGGGGTAGGAGCACAGACCATGCCCAGGGATTGGCTCTTCCCTGTCACCCCTCCCCCCCCCCCCCAAAATACTGCAAAGAAAAACGCCCTCGAGTCTAGTGGGCTTTCTACCCCAGGGGGGCGACGGGGGCAGGTTGGGGGTGCTGAAGGATTAATTAGGCTTGCGGGGGCCCCCGCCATTCCTAGGGGGGTGGGGCACTCTACCCAAAAATGACTGCAAAGAAAAGTCCCAGGGGCAGATTGATGGGGAACACCCCTATCTGCCCCCTTGGGGGTGGGGGGTGGTCAGAAAGACTAATGAGGCTTGGAGAAAGGAGCAGAGCACAGGACCACCTTCCCCACCCCCAGAATACTACAAAGAAAAATACCCTGGTGTCTAGTGGGCTTTCTGTCCCCATCGCAAAAGGGGGGCAGATTAGGGGGGGAATTGTGTTGTAATGTGTATTGTTGCTTCGCATCCTTTCCCTTAGCTACCTGTTCCCTGCTGCTTAGCCAGTATGAATGTGATGTGTGTGGAATGTTAGGATGCCTGATGAGGTAGTAGAATGCTGGAGTGCATGATGTGGTGGGGAGAGAGACAGTTGGAGTGTGTGGGCTGAGCAGCAAGGATGCTGCTCCTGGTGAGTCTGAACTGCTGAACCTATTATCCTACTTACCATCCTGTAACTAAGCTTAATAAACCTCTTACTTATAACATACTTCATGGCTACCTACGGCCTTCTTTCCGATTACATCAAATACCCTCTCTCCTCCTCTGTTGGCAGAAAGACTAATGAGGCTTGGGGAAAAGGGGCGGGGAGCATAAGCCCATGCCCATGGGGGCAGCTCTCCCCCAAAAGAAATACTACAAAGAAAAAAATACCCTGGTGTCTAGTGGGCACTCTGCACCCTTCCCAGTATGTCGCATGCAATGCATTCTATTGATTTGTTCTCTTAATATGCATTATAAATGTTCATGGTCCACTGATGGTCATTGTTTTTGTTTTTTTAAACTTGTTTTTATTAATCACTGCTTCCAGAGTCTCCAGAACAAGGACATACATGTACATTTTCAGCATCTATAGCCAATATATATCCAGTGCTGTTAACATGACATCCCATGGTTGTGCTCGGACTCGCTGTCCGTGAGCCGAGTTACTCTCATTCATAGCAGCAGTACAATTTTGTTAACAATAGGACCAGCATCCTAAAACGACATAAGAACAACAATTTTCATAACAGGGAATCCAACCCCTAACCCCCTCCCTCCACCCTCGTGGCAGCGACAGACAGGTGGGACAGTACCTCTGACCTAGGTAAAAAACTAGCGGTGCACTCATAACTTGTTTGTGAGTCATGCGTTCATGGTGTGAGAGGGTGCGTGCGGCAGCGTTGCATCGGCAGGTGTTAGAGTGGGCCCAGTGCTCGGCAAACTATGTGTGCTCTCGTTCTCACTCGTTGTTGTGGACACTTCAGTCAACATTTGCCCCCATTCCAGGAGATCGCTCTCCGCATTCTCATCTGTCCATACTGCTCTGAGGCGACATTCCTCAGCTACCCCCCACGCCCGCAGGTAATCCCTCCATTTTTTCCACACAGGCGGTCCTGAGTGTATCCAGTGGATCGCTATCCGCCGTTCCCCAGGACTAGTCCTAGTAGCGCAAACTTATAGCGCATCCTAGTCCCTTTCTTGGGCGTCGGAAGCACTACCAGAAGACAGCATTTTATGGAAGTGTCAATTCGCACCGCCGTAGCCATGCTAAGGGATAGCACCACCTGGTGCCAGTACCGCTGTAGACGCGGACAGTTCCAGACCATGTGCAGAAACGTGGCGGGGTCTGTGCCACATCGCGGACATGCGGAAGTCAACCCTGGGGTGAATCGTGCTTGCCGCTGGGTGGTCAGGTATGTGCGGTGCAGGTAATGGAACTGGATTAACTTGAACCGTGCATTACTTGTGGCTTCTGCTACCTGTGCCAGTACTCTCCTCCACTCACCATCTGTCAATGGGACGGGCATGCCGTCGTCCCATCTCGCCCTGATCCCATCTAAATTCGACCCCCGGTCCACTTTTAATGTCTTATAGATGCGGGAGATGAGCCCTCGACTAGAACCCGGCTCCCGCAATGTTACCAGCGTGCTGGACTCTCCGGGTTCATCGGTAAATGTTGTGCACATCTCCCGTACAGTGCGTGATATTTTGGCGTACTGTAGGAATTGCCTCGGAGGCACCTGAAACCAGTCCTGAGCTTCCTGTAAGGTCATGAACTTGCCGTTCTGGTATAGATCCCCCGCAGTCTCACAACCCCCCTCGTACCACTTACAGAGATCCATGACCTCTTGGATATTCTGGAAACCCTTCAACCAACGCAGAGGTAGTGCGCCAGCATATGGGGCCTTTCTGACCATCAAGGTCACTGCTTGCTCCCAGACCTCCATAACCCGGCGGATTATATGTAGGCATGTTTTAGGGACCCTAGAGCCCATCATTAGGAACTGCTGCAGTTGCATCCCCTCGTTCCAACTCCCCAGTAAGTCCGTCTCAACTGTTCGCTCCCCCATGCACCACTTAGCTGCGTATTGCAGCAGGCCAGCCATATAGTATAGCCGTAGGTCCGGCAACCCTAGGCCGCCCCCATCCATGTCTAGTTCTAGTATATCCAATTTGGCTTTGCTCTGCTTTCCAGCCCAGACCAGGGAAGTCAGGAGACTGTTCAGCGTGTCTAACGTCAACCTAGGGAATTTGCAAAAGGAGTTCTGGAGCACGTAGAGGCAGCGAGGCAATAGTACCATTTTTGATACCGCCACCCTCCCCATAACCGACAGTGGTAACTTGTCCCAAAAATGTATCGACACCCGCAGGCCATCGAGGACCCTCCCTATGTTAAAATCATACTGGGCCTCCGGCCGATGGGCAATCTGCATTCCGAGGTACCGGAAGCGATCGCACCTCCAATCCATGCCGACCACAGGGAGATCGTGAACTGCCCCCAGCGCCAATGCAGCAAGCAGAAACAGGATGGTTTTCTGGCAGTTAATGCGGAGGCCAGAAGAAGTCCCAAATGAATTCAGTATTTCCCGAGCTGCTGGGATCGCCCCTTCCGGCTCACACAGATAGAGGAGAGCATCGTCGGCATACAGGGAAACCACATGAGTACAACCGTCTACCTCTATACCCCATGGCGCCATATCCCTGCACCAGCGTATCGCCAAAGGCTCCATGGCCAGAGCGAACAGCAGCGGGGACAATGGGCACCCCTTCTGTGTGCCCCTTCCAACCTCAATAGTTTCTGACACGTGCCTCCCAGTCCGCACTCTGGCCATCGGTTCGCAGTACAGTAGCTTGACCCAGGCTATGTACTCGCTTCCAAACCCCATTGTCCGCAGTATTCCCAGAGGTAATCCCACCGGAGAGTATCAAAGGCTTTTTTGATATCCAGGGCGACTACTGCCTCCCTGAGATTTGTGTCTGCGACCGAGTGGAGGACATGTGACAGTCTACGTAAGTTCATGTGCGTTCCTCTCCCAGGCATGAACCCGCATTGGTCCTCATGCACCAAGGAGTTCACCACTCTCTGTAGTCGGAGAGCCAGAATTTTGGCCAGTAACTTAGCGTCCACTCCCAGCATGGACAAGGGTCTGTATGCGGTGGGGTCCTCGGGGTCCCTGTCTGGTTTGGGGAGCATGACAATCTGCGCCTCACGCATAGAGTGTGGAAGGACTCCAGCCTGCTTAGCCTCCCACAGCGTATCCAACAGTCGTGGAAGAATTACATCAGCATACGCCTGATAAAATTTAACTGGGAGACCGTCAGGGCAGGGCGCCTTGCACCTGGCCATCCTTCGCAGGGCTTCCTAAAGGTCCTCCAGTTGTAGTGCCGCCCCCAGTTCCTCCCGCTGGTTGTCCGAAAGCCGCGGCAGCGGAACCCCCCAGACGAAGTCACTCCCGCCTGAGCTATCGTCACCCGTGCTCCCACGGTATGTGTTCACCAGGTGAGCAAATAAAACTGCATTAACACCTACCTGTGAGTTCACTGTGCCTCCCTCGAGGCGATGTAGTGTAAGAATCAGCGGGGGTGGGTGTTCACGTTTTAACAACCACGCAAGCAATCTACCTGATCTATCCCCTTCCCTATGTAGTAGCTGCCGGTATTCCCTGCGGGTCAAGCAATCCAGTCTATCCCAGGTCTCCCCCACTACACGCGCCTATAAAACGACATCTGAAGGCTGATCCGTTGCGCCCCTCGTGGTGTAGCCTAGCCAACGTGTCTTCCGCCCCACTCAGCTCCGCCTCTAATCGTTTCCTGGTGCCCCCCACCCTGGACAGGCAGTACCCCCTAGTGACCACTTTAAAAGTATCCCACTCATTGCTCCTAGTGCTAGTAGTAGACCAATTCTCACTGAAGTAATCTGATATTGGTTTCCCGAGTTCATCTCTGAATACTCGGTCTTTTAACGCCTGTGCTTGCAATCTCCATATTGGGACTCTCGGCCTAACTCTCTCAGGTCCCCATTCTAACAGCACAGGGGCGTGATCCGATAGAAAACGGCCAAACACCGTGACCCCACCCACACTACCACACAGCTCGTGAGAAAGCAGAAACCTATCGAGTCTGCTATTGACCGCACGGGCCGGGGTGTAACATGTATACTGTCGTTCTTCAGGGTGTGTTTCACGCCATATATCCACACACTGAAGCCTGTCCATCACCCCTCTCAGGGCCTCTGACATATTCGGCTTAGTGTGGTGTTTGGTGGGGGTGTCTGTCCAGTGCACCATCTAGGACGCAATTAAAGTCGCCCGCCCATACCACGGGAATCCCAATGAATGGCAGTAACCGATCCTCCAGCTCACAAAAGAAGTCTGCGTCATCTAGGTTTGGGACATAAACATTCACCAAACACACCTCCATACCATCCATATCACCATGCACTATTACATATCTACCCACTACATCAGCTTCGTAGCTGCGAAGCTTAAACGGGACCTGTGGAGTTATCCAGATGGCCACCCCCCCTCACATAGGAAGAGAACGTAGATGCGAACAGTTGTCCCCTCCATTTTTTGTGAAGTTTCTGTATTTACGTGTCCAGTAGGTGAGTCTCCTGTAACATACCCACCTGTGTACCCTGCCGCCGTAAATACGTCTGTACCCTATAACGCTTTATAAACAAGTTTAGCCCCCTCACATTCCATGTTATGGTTCTATAGTGCCCCATAACAATAGCAACCACCTGCCTGCCGCTGCTGTCACTGCCAAACACCCTCCTATCTAGAACGACGAAAACCCCCAACCCCCCGGGTAGACACTGTTTTAAACTGACGTGCATCCCCATATGAACCCCAAACATAAAACCCTCCACCCACATTGTACATAGTTGTAACCATAGCACAGTCCCCATCTGTATAAAAGTGAATATCAGCAATAACAAAAACCCACGGACACTCCACTCGGACACCAAGACACGCGCACCATCACACCCACATCCCATGAACATTTCTGCTATCTCCTCTATCGGGACAAAAGGGTCGTGCCCCGCCTGGACCACTGGGGCGTCCGTCAGCTGAGCCCACCCTAGCGCAATCAACAATCACTCCCACGCATACCTCAGTCACTCATAGCCAAGCACCTCAACACTCACTTCCCCAGTCAGACAAGATCTCCCCCCAGAGAGAGAGAAGTTAGAACGAGAGGTAAGAGATCGAGAGAGTAGTAGAGAGAAAGGGAATAGAAAGAAAGAGGGTACAGAAGGGGGGGGGGCAAGAGACGGCGCCCACCCGCACCATATGTTTGGACCATCCAGCTACCCCACTCTAGCATAAGGAGATTAGAAAACAGAAACGGGAGGGGGGGTGGGGGAAAGGAGAAAGAAAGTGACCCCTCCAGAATTCAAACCCACGCACCCTCAAGAGGGTGAAGGCACAAATTTGTGTCCCAACAATATACGTATCTGGGTTACTTTGTTCATCACTGTGTCCTCTGTTGGAATGTTCATGCAGGGTCTGTTTGTGCAGGGTGTCCTCAATAACCTCGCCCATGCTTGTGTCCGAACCTGTGGCCGTCACCACCTCGACCAGTGCTCTGGCAGCGTCCTGTTCAGCCCGTTCAGTCTCCAAGTCTATCCTGGGGGATCTCCTGCCCTCGCCTCCTGAGTCAGCACCCTCCAGCTCCAAGGACCCATCCCGCTGCACCACCACACTCTGCGTTGATCTGGAGCTTTTTCTGAGTCTTCTAGCGTGGACTCTACCAGTTCCACCCTGAGGGTGCACCGAGGATCTTGCCACCACTCGCCCCCCCCCTCCCTCAGCACCCTTCCTTCACCATGTACTTCCAACCAGTCCCACACCTCCTCCGGTGTCGTAAAAAGTGTGCGCGATCAGCATGCAGGAACTTTAACTTTTCTGCGTAGAGAAGCATGTACTGAAGGTTCATGGCCCGCAATTTTTGCTTGACTCCGAGGAAGGATGCCCTCTGTTGTTGAACCATGCGAGTGTAATCCGGAAAAATGCGAATTTTCTGGTTCTCGAATGCCAGATCCCCCTCCTGTCACGCTACCTTGAGGATACTGTCCCTATCCCTATAATTGAGGATCCGGGCGATGAGGGTCCTTGGTGGGGACCCTGGCGGTGGAGGCGCAACGAGCGCCGGGTGTGCGCGCTCTATAATGAAGACGGAGAAAAGCTCGGCAGTGGGCAGAGCCTTCCTGATCCATTTTTCGAGGAAGAGTTCCGGTTCCCTCCCTTCGGCCTTCTCCAGGAAACCTACGAAACGCAGGTTACATCTGCGGGACCTTCCTTCCGCATCCTCTGCTCAGCGCTCCAGGGACATCGTTTTTTGTGAGAGCTCAGTGAGAGTCACCTTCAGGGCCGAAACCTCCTCCCGCAGCTCACTAACCGCTTGCTCCGTGGCCAGTGACTGTTCTGCGACAGTGTGAAGATCCGCCCTCAGCAAACCCACATCCTGGGAAACCACATCTATCTTTGCCTACACTTTTGCACTGGAGGATTGGATAGCAGCCAAAATCTGGGATCCCGTGGGCTCAGGTTGCGTCACATCTCCCCCCGTCGACATCCCAGGCACCGCAGCAGTCTTTGGGGGCACACCCGTATACTGGTCCATCTTTGTTTGCTGGGCGGCCCTCGGTAGGAGATCCTTGCCCATTGCTGGATATTCAGCCCGACGTGTCCACCGACTCTCAGCTCCGGCACCCCTCCACCAGCACACAATTCGTAGGCCGTGCCACGTGGCGCGTACGTATGGGAGCACCGATCTGCTACTTAGAATGTCCGTGCACCCAGAATGGCGGACCCCTACCTGTGTATCTCAGCCAGTGCAGGCAGTCACTCCAACTGCTGGGGGATCAGGTGCCGCGGGGTAGACAGTGGCCACCAGCCCAGTTAAGGCCACACCCGCACCACCTGTATCCTCCTCATGCACTTACCCGTGACCCATGTGGGGCCCAGCATTCAAGTCCCTCCACGTGTCCCAGCACGAAATGCCAACCGTGTCCAGCGGCGTTGCCCCCCCCCCCCAGATGCACCACCTCACCTCCATGTAGGACCGCAGGCCCGACCTCCGATCCCTCAGTGCACCCGGCCGGCACGTCGTCTCAGGTCCCGGGGGCCCTCGTGCCCCCAGCACTTCAGGGAACAGCTGCGTGATTCGGTGTAAGGGGGCCTGGATACAGGTGATCCCAGCTCGGGGAATCTGCGCCTCCGAACAGGCCATGCGTGCCCACCAGTGGGGGGACGGGAGAGAAGGAGCAGGCCGGCCCTGATCCCGAGGCCGCGTCTTCGGCCGTACGGGACGTCCCCACGGCTCACGGCAGGCACTGTCCATGTAAATGGGGGGCAGTCAGTCCATCGGCCGAAATCCCCGGGTATTCGGCCAACAGAGAGGAGACAAAGGGCGAGGCAATCCCCTCAGGTCACACAGTCTCCAGGGCCGTCAAGGGAGACCCCAACGATCTCACGTCGGCCCTCAATTCCCCAGAGAGGAGGCTCCTCCGGGGCCAGGACACAGCCCAGGCCCGATCAGCGCTGTAGAAAGCGTGGCCCGCCACATCAGCCCCAGCCTCTAGGCCGGGGGAGATTCCGACCGGGCTCGCAGTCCGCCAGCGGTCAATCCCCGGGCTCACCTCGTCAGCCGTAATCAGGTGCCGGATCTCCACTGAACCCGCCGACCGCGGGTCCCAGGATCGCTGAGGCGGGGGGGGGGGGGGTAAGGGGTCCGCAGTCACTGCCGGGGATATCGCGACCCCCCAGCTCACCAGTCCTCACCGGGGTCGAGCACCACCTGGGCCAGCCCTCACGGTCCCAGCGACCAGTCATGTACTCCGCAGCCGCACATGTGGCGTCGTCAGAGCCGCCACCGATTTCCGCCCCTAGGACGGTCTGCGACGACCAGGACCTCTCGATGACTGTCCGTCGCCCCCCCCAGCAACAAATAGAGGTGTTTTTTAGGAGTGGGGCTTCGAACGGGCAGGATCCTTCAGGATATTGTCGCGGGCGGGCGCGGAGCTCCTCCAGGCAGCGTCCGCTCCCGTCGCCATCTTGGCCACGCCTCCCCTGATAGTCATTGTTAACGTATTTTAATTGAGTTAGTTAAAAATTTATATGGCTCAGCTTGTGCTCATAAAAAACTTGTTCCCGGGTGGGGTAAGAAGCTCAGTGCTTGCTTAGTCCAGGGAAAGATGTCTCAACATGGAATGTTCCTTTCTGATGGATACTTTTATCTGCAGATTCCTCGTCACTCTTCCCATGCACCAGAAGCTCTTGCAATAGCTCCTGTTTGCGGCAGGTAGTGCCATAGATCTCCGTCTCTCCTCTGCATAAGATCACAAAGCGCCACATGTAGGCATTACCCTTGCATGCTGACTTCAGATCCTCTATTTTCACATCCTTTAGCATGGCTCCATAGCTCTACTCCTACTGACTTTAGTACTTTTACCAAAGTTTCACAGATTATGTTGACAAAGTGCGACATATCGCCCTCGAAGAAGACCGACTTCAAAAACGTGTCAGGCATACTGAAAGCTGATGCCGGTCAGGGATCTGCTCAGCCTCTGCTTGTGGTACCTTGTTACTAAACAGGACTCCAAGTCCTGTGACAAGTGCTCCCTGATGCATCTCAAAGGGATGTATGACGGAACAACAAGGGCACTTACAACGAATGCCTTTACATTGACGCTGGATCCAAGACAGCATCTTTAACAATTAAAGTCTTTACAACAACTTTTTTTTAACCATGAGTATGCCTTTACCATGAGTTCCTTTCACATGTAAATGTAAACATTTTACAGGTAAATATAAATCCTTTTTTTAATATATATAATATTTTAATATTAAAATGTGATCAAGGCCCAGGTGGGGCTGAAACGTGTCATGGCGGAGATGCAGGGCACACAATAAACATATTGCACAAAGAACTTTGGGTCCGCGTTCGTCTGTCCGAGTGCAGTGGATGTTTGGAGACGAAGCCTGAAAAAAAAAAAATATATCCTACAGTGACCCATGATGAAGGGGCCGTTGCCTTGAAACGCGTTGGGAAATAAAAGTAAATTAACCTGGAATGCAGTCTCCGGTTTTCTTCTGCAATTAAGTGGCTGGGAGTGCGTCCTTGAAGCATCAGGCTTACTTTGGATAACAAACATTTTTACACGGCTGCCTCGCCGTGAAGGATTGCACCATTTTTACCTTCCATTACAGCTTGGAGAGTGGGAAAGGCTGCGCAGCTCCGGGACTTTCTCACAGCTGCAAGCAGCCCAGTCAGGAAAAATTAAAACCGGAACATCATCCTGGGACCTACAAAGGTGTATTAATAATGTAAAGGACACTGACGAATTACTGGATGTGGCAAGGAGCCCACTGGGGGCAACAATGACCGGTGAAGACTACAAAGTCCAGCATGCTATGCAGAATGTAACGTGATGTGCGTGGCCCACTGGGGGCGAAAATATAAAAGCAGCATGCACGTCGGGATTTCCAAGCCATATCCTACAGTGACCCATGATGAAGGGGCCGTTGCCTTGAAACGCGTTGGGAAATAAAAGTAAATTAACCTGGAATGCAGTCTCCGGTTTTCTTCTGCAATTAAGTGGCTGGGAGTGCGTCCTTGAAGCATCAGGCTTACTTTGGATAACAAACATTTTTACACGGCTGCCTCGCCGTGAAGGATTGCACCATTTTTACCTTCCATTACAGCTTGGAGAGTGGGAAAGGCTGCGCAGCTCCGGGACTTTCTCACAGCTGCAAGCAGCCCAGTCAGGAAAAATTAAAACCGGAACATCATCCTGGGACCTACAAAGGTGTATTAATAATGTAAAGGACACTGACGAATTACTGGATGTGGCAAGGAGCCCACTGGGGGCAACAATGACCGGTGAAGACTACAAAGTCCAGCATGCTATGCAGAATGTAACGTGATGTGCGTGGCCCACTGGGGGCGAAAATATAAAAGCAGCATGCACGTCGGGATTTCCAAGCCATATCCTACAGTGACCCATGATGAAGGGGCCGTTGCCTTGAAACGCGTTGGGAAATAAAAGTAAATTAACCTGGAATGCAGTCTCCGGTTTTCTTCTGCAATTAAGTGGCTGGGAGTGCGTCCTTGAAGCATCAGGCTTACTTTGGATAACAAACATTTTTACACGGCTGCCTCGCCGTGAAGGATTACACCATTTTTACCTTCCATTACAGCTTGGAGAGTGGGAAAGGCTGCGCAGCTTCGGGACTTTCTCACAGCTGCAAGCAGCCCAGTCAGGAAAAATTAAAACCGGAACATCATCCTGGGACCTACAAAGGTGTATTAATAATGTAAAGGACACTGACGAATTACTGGATGTGGCAAGGAGCCCACTGGGGGCAACAATGACCGGTGAAGACTACAAAGTCCAGCATGCTATGCAGAATGTAACGTGATGTGCGTGGCCCACTGGGGGCGAAAATATAAAAGCAGCATGCACGTCGGGATTTCAAGCCATATCCTACAGTGACCCATGATGAAGGGGCCGTTGCCTTGAAACGCGTTGGGAAATAAAAGTAAATTAACCTGGAATGCAGTCTCCGGTTTTCTTCTGCAATTAAGTGGCTGGGAGTGCGTCCTTGAAGCATCAGGCTTACTTTGGATAACAAACATTTTTACACGGCTGCCTCGCCGTGAAGGATTACACCATTTTTACCTTCCATTACAGCTTGGAGAGTGGGAAAGGCTGCGCAGCATCGGGACTTTCTCACAGCTGCAAGCAGCCCAGTCAGGAAAAATTAAAACCGGAACATCATCCTGGGACCTACAAAGGTGTATTAATAATGTAAAGGACACTGACGAATTACTGGATGTGGCAAGGAGCCCACTGGGGGCAACAATGACCGGTGAAGACTACAAAGTCCAGCATGCTATGCAGAATGTAACGTGATGTGCGTGGCCCACTGGGGGCGAAAATATAAAAGCAGCATGCACGTCGGGATTTCCAAGCCATATCCTACAGTGACCCATGATGAAGGGGCCGTTGCCTTGAAACGCGTTGGGAAATAAAGTAAATTAACCTGGAATGCAGTCTCCGGTTTTCTTCTGCAATTAAGTGGCTGGGAGTGCGTCCTTGAAGCATCAGGCTTACTTTGGATAACAAATATATATATATATATATATATATATATAATATTTTGGAGTGGTGCAATCTCGGCGGAAGAGCCGTCCGCCTTTCAATTTGACCACACATTGGTAACTCACAATGAGACGCACTCGAGTCAAACGACAGGTTACCAGCCTTTATTACAGGTACAGTTGTGCGATGATTGCCGGTGAAGAATATAGCAGCTTCCCATCCAGCCTGACGCTTTTCAGGTTTCCCCTTTTTCAAAGGCTTTTGGCAAGTTCGTGCTTTGGCGTGCAACAACTCCCATAAATGCGTTAATGTCCCGCCCCTCAATTAGGCAATGTTTAGGCTTCTGGGAGTTGTAGTGCACAGTTATTCCCAACTAAAATTATATAGCGCACTGATGACTGCTGTCAATTGAGCCCCCACTGGGCCCCCGCAACCACGCACATCTTCAATCCTTGGTCGTTGCTCCATATACGAGGGTGGTTTATCCAATATATATATATATATATATATATTGCAATCGCCTCGCGCTACTCGAGCACAAGAAAAAGTCGCACTCAGGATTTTATATATACTCGGGTTCGAGCAAGGATCGAGGTCTACACGTATGTGTCTTTGGGTATTTTTATTCTTTTTACAAACGCGACGTTTCACATGAGCCAGTGTGCAACAGTTCGATAATTCTTCTTATCTTGATGTCGGTACCCCCGGTCCGGTACTTCAAGTTCTTCTTGCGTTCCCCAGAGATCCTCTCGGAGTAGTCTCAAAAAGAGAGGGAGAGAAGGTGTAGCATAATAAGTAGGGTGCTCTTGTTGGTCACGTAGGGGAAGGGAGTGAGGGAACACCCAAGTGTTTAAAAACCACTCCAACGGCGTGAGAAGAAAGTGCGAGGGATGGTAAGTTTACAAGGTAGGAGACGTGAGAGTCGACCCACTACTCCCCGGCTCTCTCCCTCCTCCCAGCCCACCCGGTGAAGCGTTCACGTACCTGGGTGAGCCACGCTCCTCCAGGAGCGTGGCTGGGCGCAACACGGGAACGTTGGCCTCCTGGCTCTCCGGTTTTCCTGGTCTGCGTTCCGGTCCCCTTCAGCAGCGTTGCTTCCTCTGTGGGAGTCGGCGTCTCCGGCATACACGATACTTGGGCTTCGACCTCGCGTCTTCCGGGATTCCCTGTTTCAGTCCTGGCGCCGGGTTTTTCCCGCTCAGCGATTGGCTCTGGCTCCGTGGCGTGGCGTCCGGGGGCGAGGTCCTCAGACAGATGCTCCCAGTTAAAGGTGTATTGCCCCGACAAAGCGGATTGGTCAAAAGGAGCGTGACTCTGGAATTCAGTCCAAATCGAGGAATCGTCCGGCTGTGCAGAAAGGAGAGGATCTTCTCCGTCAGGTACACTCCACCACTCGATTATACAGTCGGCACCCTCCTGGGGTGCAGGGGAATCATGACACACCCTCCCCCTAGGATTCTCCCCATTGGGGAGAGGAAATATTCTAGAGAGGAAGTCCGCATTCACATGGTTAGCACCCCTCCTATGCTGCACATCAAATGAAAAGGGCTTTAGGGACAAGAACCACCTAAGGAAACTGGGTTGTGGCCCTTGTTCGTACACATCCACTGAAGGGGGTCGTGGTCAGTGTATAGAGTAAAATGGTTTCCCTCCAGGTAATAGCGGAGTTTATCTATGGCCCATTTAAGAGCGAGACACTCCTTCTCAATTGTAGGGTATCGTTTTTTGCGGGGAATAGCTTTCTACTGATGAAGAGGATGGGATGCTCAAGACCGTCAGGAGAAATTTGGGACAGCACTGCTCCTATCCCGGAGTCAGAAGCGTCGGTGTGGAGGACGAAGGGCTTAGAAAAATCCAGGGAGGTCAGCACCGGACTGCTAGTGACAGCCTTCTTCAGTCGTTGAAACGCTATCCTGGCGGCCTCTGGGGGTATCAATAGGTCTTTAGGTTTTGCCTCTTTGCGGAGAAGGTCTGTGAGGGAGCCTGCAATGTCGGAATACTGGGGTATGAACCTTCTATAATAGCCTAATAACCCCTAAAAGGCTCTTACTTCTTTCTTTGATGAGGGAAAAGGAGTCTCTACGATGGCCTTCACTTTCTCTTCCTGTGGTGCCATCACCCCGTTCCCCAACACATAACCCAGATAGTTGACCTTCTGGAATCCCACTCTGGATTTTTTTGAGTTTATGTGGAGACCTGCTTCCTGGAGGGCTTGAAGTATCACCTGGCAGTGTATTAGATGGTCTTCCCATGTTGGACTAAATATCACTATGTCGACGAGATAGGCCGACGAGAAGGTCTGATAGTCACGGAGCACGGTGTTCATTAGCCATTGGAATGTGGCGGGTGCTCTGTGAAGACCAAACGGGAGGACCGTGAACTCGTACAAACCGTCAGGAGTAACAAAAGCGGTCTTCTCATGGTCTGTTTCTTTGAGAGGGACCTGCCAGTATCCCTTAGTAAGGTCTAATGTCGTGATATACTGTGCATCTCCCAGTTTTTCGATTAACTCATCCACTCTGGGTAGGGTATATGAATCAAACTTAGAAATGGAGTTAATCGCCCTGAAGTCCATACAAAACCGGATGGAGCCGTCCGGTTTGGGGACCAGGACGATGGGGGACGACCACTCGCTCTTGGAAGGGCGGATTACCCCCATCTCTAATATGCTCTTAATTTCGGCCCGGACAGCGGGCCTCCGGGCGGCTGGTATGCGGTATGGCCGTTGTTTTACAATTTTCCCTTGAAGCGTCTCAATTGAGTGCTCCACAAGGGTCGTTTTCCCTGGAGGGTCTGAGAATAGAGGTGAGTAGGAGTCCAAGATGGAGTCCAGGGACTGTCTTTGGGGAAGGGGAAGTAAATCGTTTATGACTAGCTGTTTGAGCGTACTGGGTGATTCTTTGGGAGTAGGTACTACGAGATGGTTCGCCTTTGGTAACGGTCCTAACCACTTCTTCAGTAGGTTTATGTGGTACGTTTGGACATGGGAAGGTTTCACCTGGATCTTGTAAGAGGTTTTCCCTACAGTACCCACTACTTTGTAGGGACCTAGCCACTCTGCTTTCAACTTACTAGAAGAGGAGGGTAGTAGCACCAAAACCCAATCGTTAATGTCCAATTGTCTCCACTTCTTACCCTTATCGTAGAAGTATTTCTGTTTTTCTTTCTTTTTTTTTCTAGGTTAGAATAAGCAAGGTCTCTTAGTTTCCAGATTCGGGATTTCAGGTCCTGGGTATACTCAAAAAAGCCTCTAGCCTAGTCTGCTTCCTCTTTTTCCCAGGCCTCCCTTGTCATTTCCAGAAGAGTCCTCGGTTGTCTTCCGTACAGCATCTCAAAGGAAGAGCAACCGAGACTGCTCTGAACCTGACTACGGATGACGAATAATGCTAGGGGTAGAAGTTGGTCCCAGTCCTTCCCTTTGCAGCGTAGCATTTTCCTAAGGGTCAACTTTAACGTACCATTGTACCTTTCGACAAGGCCATCCGTTTGTGGATGGTACACTGACGTCTTGATGTGATTGAGTCCTAAGGTTTTACACACCTCCTTCATAAGTCGGGAAACAAATGGGGTACCCTGGTCGGTTAAAATCTCGCGTGGAAATCCTACTCTAGAAAACAGTTCGATCAATTTGTCAGAAATGTTTTGGGTGGTGGGGGCCCTTAGGGGGAAAAGCCTCGGGATATCGGGTAGAGTAATCCACGAGTACTAGGGCATATTGGTGCCCCCTTTTGGTTTTAGGTAGAGGACCAATTAGGTACATACCTACCCTTTCGAAGGGGGTGCCTATAACTGGTAAAGGCTGTAGGGGTACCGAGGGAGGCTTGTAAAGGTTCTTTTTCTGGCAAATCATACATTCCTGACAATATTTTTTTATGTCGCCATACACCCCAGGCCAGTAGAAGTGTCTTAGCATGCTCTGTGTATTTTTCTCTGCCCCTGTATGTCCAGCAGTCAGATGTGAATGAGCAAAGAATAGTATCTGCTCTCTGAAGGGCAAAGGTACTATGAGTTGTGAGGTGTCTTCTCCTGAGCCTTTTCGATATAGTAACCCGTTTTTAGTAAGAAAGTGTGGGTAGGAGGTGGGAGTGCTATCGCTATTGGTGTGGGTGTCATGCGAGGCGTTTTGGAGAGTAAGATCGTTGGTTTGGGCGAACCTAAAGTTCCTGTCAAGGAGCCAGGGCTCTGGGGAAATGAGGGCTGGCTGAGGCAATTTCCCGGGGACGACCCATTCTTTTCTTGCCTTCTGTCTGCATACGGAGGTAAGAAACATCCCCAAGAACCCAGGGTTGTCGGTCCCTATTATCAGCTCTTCAGGAAGGTCAGTCAACACCCCTACCCTGATGGTATAGGGAGACCCACCAACAGGGGTGAGGGAGACGTGGGCCACTGGGTATGGTTTAATATCGCCGTGCACACAGCGTATGTGCACCAAGGTCTCGGGTATGATCTGGGACGCCCTGATGAGTTCTCCTTGTATGACGGATTGTCGGCAACCCGAATCCAACAGGGCATTAACCCACCGTCCCATTCACCTGCACACTTACTCGAAAGGCGCTTCCTAGTTCTGCAGTGTATAGGATGCTTCGGGATGTAACCCACCTCCATGGGTTCATCTGGAGGTTTTTTATTGGGGCATAAGCGAGCGATATGTCCCAGTCTCCACATTTGAAACACTGGGGGTTTCTGTGTATAGGGGTTTCTAGTCTATGGAATCGGTGCTACGGAGGTTCCGGGACGAGTCCTGTGTTGTTTTTCTTGTCTCCTCTTCCTTGAGAGGGACAGCTTTGTTTTTCTGTTTCCCAAAGGGGAGTAGGTGGTTGGGCCCGAGAAAATGTGGTGGCCATCTCTACTGCTTGTTCCGTGGTGAGGTGGGTATGCTGGAGTAACCACCTCTGGGTGTTGTAAGGAAGAGCCTCCAAATATTGCTCCAAATAAATTCGATCCATAGTCTCCTCTTTGCTGCTTTCTGTAGGTTTGAGCCATTTGTCTGCAGCAGCCTTGAGTCGGTAGAACAGAGTTTTAGGATTTTCACCAGGGGCTCCCTTTTCCTTTCGGAAGCGCACCCTGTATGCCTCGGCATCCAACCCCAAGTGGTCTAGAATTATAGCTTTAATTTCTCCATAAGGGGTATCCCCGTTGGCGTTTGCCACCTGGTAAGCGGCCTGCGCTTCACCGGTAAGGAGAGGTGCCAGGAAGAAGGGCCATTTCGCAATCTGCCAACCACAGGCTCAAGCAGCACGCTCAAAATTAAGAAGGAAAGCATCCAGATCCTCCCCAGAAATGTAGTTTTGTAGGGAAATACCTGGAGGACCCTGAGGGGTACTTTTGGTTGCTCTGGAGCCTGCTTGAGCTTGATCTTCCGCGATTTTCTGAAGTCCTTTCATTTGAGCAGTCATGGTATTTTTGAAAATGTCCCTGTCTGCCTTAGCCGAGGTCATCAGGTGCTCCACCGCACATATTACTTGCCTGCAAAATTCTTATATTTACATGTAAAAAATGTTACCATGCCTATGCCTTTACAACAAAATTCGCTTTGAAGGCGTTCATGTTAAAGGTATACTCTTGAAAAAATGTAGTTGTAAAAACAGTTGTGGTAAAGACTGTTTAGTTGTAAAGGCATTCGTGCTTTTGCCGTCGTTGTTAACAATGTTTCCCATCTGAAAGCCAGCAGGAAGCCACACTGTACATCAACGAGCACAAGAAGTGTGGTTCATCTGGATTAGATCACAAGGCCTAGTTAGGCAAGTCAAAAAATAAACCTAAAAGTTAAGAAGGCTCTTCGAATTCTAGATGCTCTCACTTTCAGGAGAAGTCTCCCACTCGGCATTCCAGAAACCCAAGGCCATCTTTGCCATCTTCTTCTGGCTGTCGAATCTGGACCCTATGCACCCTGAGATCCCTGTGCCACTGAGTAAGTTGAGGTCATTAAAGAGGCTATGCGGAAGATCTTCAAACTCATTCTACCTCCCTCCATTGCACCTTCTGGCCCCACAGATCCAGTAGGTCCCCAGTTGAATTTTCACTGATGTCCCTTCCCTGGCACAGACTGACCCTAGACAAAATCATCCTGGATGTCCCTCTGTCTCTAAACTGCAGGCCTCTCTAGTCATTCGTGCATTAGCTCTGCCTCCGGCAGAGAAAACTAACGTCAACTTGCATTAGTGGTGCTGGCTCCACTTCGTCATGTCCAAAGGCGGGATGGAGTAATGACAGAGGCCGATGTCTCCAACTGTCTGTGCACAACAGCTATTATAAGAGTTTAGTTCCAGATTCAGTCTTGTGCCTGTGGAGAGTCACAAGTCGAGGAATCTGTTAGACTGAGTATCCATCAGAAAGAGTGTTACTGAAAGTAGGTAGCTTATTTGTTTTTTTCTCATTTAATAATGAACATCCGCATGTTTTTGCACTGTGCATACTTCTGAATTAGCAAGTATTTCCAGTTCACACGTCTAAATTTGTCAGATTTTGCGGCAGACACCTTTTTAATCAAATAACTTACCTTTGTGAATCTGCACCTTATAGCGATCAAAATTCTACAAGAAATAAAAGATGAAGCTCTTCCCTCATCAATTTAGAGGTATTTCTTCGACTAAAAAGCAGTGTTCATGGTGCGCCTCTTGTAGTTTGCAGCTTAATATGCTAAAATTCTGAGCTGTAAAAGCTTGCCCCGCAGTCTGTCTGCTATGCTCTTGGGCATCCAACTCTAGTCCTACATTTTACTCTGTCTTGCTTACAGTAAAGTTGTCTTGAGAAGTGCACAAGACCGCTTTTCTGATGTTTTCATCTCACAAAACAGTATTTACAATGTTAAAAATCTTTCTTCAGGACGGAACTGATATGGTGGTGAAAGAAGTGCTTCCCGGTGACAGTGTTCATAGCCTCCTGAGCATCCTGGATGTTATAACTGTAAGTTGATATGCTAGAGACATTTAGAATGTTTACCAAAAACACATTTCAAAGTGATAAGCTATAGTTTGTTCAAAGACCATCAGTTTTTAGCTGCACTTTGAAAACACAGAAGGATTAAAAATGCTTTTCACTTTGGCATGTGCTATGTTTAGGCTTGCATTTGTTTCATAGCATGAAATCCATTTGGTAGATTAGCATTGTCGGATGGTGTCAAAATGTCCTTGTAACAAGAGGGTGAGGGTTAAAATCATTTTATTATGGGCCTTTAATACCTGTCTGAATTAAGACATAACAATGCTGTATTTTTGTTAAAGTACAATATAACAAGATATACAGAGGATTCAAAAGTCTGTAGCATGATCATCGTATATTGGCTGCTAGAATAATTTCAGCTGGCTCACTAAACATTGCTGAAAATACATTTTAATACTTAAAGATGTAAATTACAAAGTTCCCAGCCCAGCAGTTCCCACAATTCCCTACTCCAATGATGGCTCTCAGTTTTTTTTTGCTCATCTAGAGAAAATCCCTTAAATCTCTAATCCTTTATTGGGAGGGATTTCACAAGAAAAAAGTTATTTTCATCTTTTCAAGATTTCCTTCCAGCATTAGCTCATTTACTAACGTTCTGTAGAGTGTTTGTTCCTGCTAATCAAGTCTGCTTTGTTCAAAACTTATTCAAAGTGTAGGAGAAGGATAGCCGCTCAAGGTGCTTTTTCACCTGCATGGAATCCTAATATTGTACTTACCAGACTTATGGGTCCACCATTTGAACCATTACATAAATGTCCTCTCCAATTTTTATCTTGGAAAGTTGCTTTTTTTTAATAGCCATTACCTCATTTTGATGTGCCAGTGAGCTCTAGGCTTTAGCATTGGAAGAACCTTTCTATCAAATACACAGAGATAGAGTGGTTCTTAAAACAAACCCAAAAGTGATTTCATCTTTCCACCTCAATCAGCCAGTTGAGTTGCCTGTTTTCTTCCCACAACCAGATTCAGTTGCAGAAAGGG
Organism: Calotriton arnoldi; assembly: GCA_963921515.1. NCBI lineage: Eukaryota > Metazoa > Chordata > Amphibia > Caudata > Salamandridae > Calotriton > Calotriton arnoldi. The sequence goes on from CAWUFW010020188.1 coordinate 105,654, forward strand.
CACTTCACACATTAGGTGTCAAAAGATCTATAATGTACTATATTGACAGAACTAAAGAATTTCGAATAACTAAACAACTATTTTTAGAGTTTTCACCCCTTCACAAAGGAAAGCCCATATCCAAGTCAGGCATTTCTATATGTAAATTTAAATGCATTCAGATATGTTATGCCAAAGCTAAAAGAACTTTGTCTAGACCCCCTTGAGCACATTCTACTCGCAAAATAGGAGCTTCCATGGCTTTCCTGGGCAATATCCACTAACTGATATATGTTGAGCAGCTACATGGTCTACAGCACACACTTTAACTAAACATTATGTGTGGATGTCCTAGCACGCCAGCCAGCTAGTGTAGGTGAGGCAGTGCTACGTATACTCTTTCAAACAAGTGCAACGCCCACAGGTTAGCAACTGCTTTTGGAGAGCACTGCTTTACAGTCTATGCAAAGCATGTGCACCTACAGCCACATATGCCTTGTAAAAATTGTTACCTACTCTGTAAGGATCTGTTCTTGGCCTGTAGATTCACAGGCTCCCACCCTTCTCCCTGGTCACCTGTGGCCGTTGCAGTTCCATTTTTACCTTTGCATACACATGCACATCTCTTTACTGACACTTTTCTATGCTCCGTTCTCACCCGCCTGCGGGAAAACAATTTAACAATGGAGTGATGCCCGTGCGCCCTATTACCAAGAGGGAGGAGTCACTTTAACTCTTGACTCGAAAGACTTCTTTGAAGAAAAACAACTTTCACACATCCGGACCAAATACTAGGTGGCAGGAGTATGCAAAGCATGTGAATCTACAGCACTACATGCTAAGAACAGATGCTTACAGGGTAAGTAATATAATCCTTTTCACTCTTCTCACATGCTCATAATGGGTATGTGAGAACAAGTCATATGTGGTATAATGTGACTAGAGGTTGAGGTATAGGCAGTCCATAATAGTGAATAAGTGTCTTCTTATGCACCAGTCACCACCACCCAACAATTGTTCAAGTTTAAAAGTTCTTATGGGTGGTGGTGATCAAATCATCACTTGCTGTAATAACAGTTAAGAGGGCTGAGATAAGGGATCAAACCACAGTTTTTCAAATGTAATAGAGTGAACGAAACTCAGGAGTCTGTAAAACTGAACGCTCTGAAATCAGGAGACTGTAGTAAAATAATGTCATTAGCAGCTATCCACAAGAGATTAAAACTGATGAACCAAGTAAAATTGTATGTAGAAATAAAGAATTACTTTTAATGATGTTCGACCTGAAAACACATCAACTCTGAAAGCAGACTGGCCTTGAAATTCAATGTCTGGATCTGAAGGCACACCACCTTAAAGCAGTACTTTGTAAGCGAGCAAGCATTAGTCTTGAAAACAGGGTCGATCTCGACAAAAGTCATTGAAACAGCCATTCAATTCCTTTTAACCTCGAAAATATTCTTTCTTCACACTCTGAGGACAGTGAAGATTCATCCCATGAGTGTATTCTCGTTGATACAGACACTGGCCACATTGCCGCAAGGACTGAAGAACAACATTGGAGTCCAAAGTACAAGGGAGTACTAAGGCCAAATCACCTTTGACAGAGGGCCTAGCCACTCATACCTGATCTATTGCACATTGGTGCAGATGGCAAGGAACAAGGGGATGAGGGGACCCTGCTCTGCCAAGAGATTGCATGGGGCATGTCTTTAATGGATCAGACAATAATGAACCCGATGAGTCGTACCATGTGAAGCCTTCACCACCAGGTAAAATGTCAGCATACCACGGTATCATACAAAGGATAGCTTTTAAGTATGGGGTTACCATGTCTCTAGAGGAAGAAGTGGGGGATTCAATCATTGAAATCTTCTCTCATACTGAGGGGGATCATTCAGGAGTTACCAGTGTCCTAAACCGTGCTCAAAAACATATAAGAAATTTTCAAGCCACTGGCCAAAGTCTGCTTTATTTCTCCAGTGGTTGAGCATAAATACAAGGCTTACTCAGAAGAGACACTCTACAGTCGAGGCCATGCACCTCCTGACTCTATGGTCGTCCATACTGCTCTTAACCGAGAACTCAACCATGGTGCTTGCAAGGGGCTGCCCTGGATAAAGACTTCAAGTATTTGGTTGGTTGCAGGAAGGAAGGTTTCTATGTGGACACCCATGACTTTCCAGTTCACAGGCTCTGCTTAGCAGTTTTGACCACTTTCAGATGTAAAAAATAGAAGAATTATTACAATACCTTCTAAACAAATTTAAGAAAAAGGAGCTGAAATAGCTGAGAATTAAACAACTTCAAACACCGGTATGCTTTAGCTGTACTTTGTATGAGGTCAATACCTTCTGTTACCAGTGTCACTTACCTTTGTACCCTTGGCTTCATGCCTTGGGAGTTTGCACCAGAGGTCCAACAGCACCTAGTATGCATGTCCATTGATTAAGAACATTTTTTTGGACCATAGACTAATGAGAATTTTGAGAAAATTGGAAAAGAAAACATCAAAGACAAATCCATGGGTGCTGTACAACAGCAGAAAACTTTTCAGTGGCACCAGCAAACACTCCACCCAGCAGGGTCCAACATATACTCCAGCAATCCGCCCACAGTCATCAGCAATCTTCTCAAATTCATTCCTACACATGAGGGTCTTTTGAGGCACCAGCTAATCCGTGGTAGGGATAACCAGAGCAGGGATTCTCTGATTCAAAGCAGTGACACTGTTCTTGTTCCCAGCCTACTCAACCCCTGATGAGGCATCACCTGTTGCGGAAGGCTGAGGGACTCTCTTGGGTCAAGGAGTCCACTTCATGTACTTTCTCACCACTCAAAATGTGCAGTCTATGCCCTATCCTAGCTCTATAAAGACTATGCACTTCTAAATTGGGCAAAGCAAGCATGGTATTTCTATCTGTTGGAGATGTTGCTTCAACCACACTGCACACTCCATCTCGGCTAAGATTTGCTAGCTCAATAAAAAGGTCAGGTTTATCCTCCCAGTCAAGAATTACTGAATGTGGCCATCTGGCTCCTGAAGTCTTAGTTTGGGGACTTAAACTTGACTGTAGAATGCATGGAAATTCTCGAGGATGCACGTCAACCTGCCATCACAGCCAAATGGAAATTCTTCGCCATCGGACATAGTTAAATATCTACTTGCGAAACAAAAACTGGGCTTAGCATACACTTCATTTCACATTCATATGTCTGCGTCTGCTTACTTGCAAAGCAGACATATGTTTACCAGACCATGTGACTGGCCAGTTTTCCATTGTAGTTTGTGATGAATTTGGAGCCGCCAAGCAAATTCTTAGACCTTATCTTGACACAGTGTCTTTTGGTGGTCAGGTCTATTGGTTCATCTGTGACCATAAGTAGACACACTTGGATGTGTTTTACAGTGCTCTCGGGTGACATCCAGGCAAATCAGATGGGTATGCATTTTGACAGTTGGCACATTTTCAGCATAAAGCTGATTAGACCATGAAGAAATTTCAAAAAGAGGTGCATTTATTCGCTCTATGAACTTGTTTTCTCCTGCCTGCCATTTCCAACAGTAGTATAGAAAATTCAAAGGCTACTCGAGAATTCAGTCTTATGGGCAACACCATCCTCCTTAGCCGAGTGAAGTTTTTCAGGTTATGGAGGCATGGCAGCTCCGGGTCACAACGGCCAACAGTAGCAGTCTGCTTCCCCCACCAATCCATTTTAGTACACCATCGAAGGTGGACCTGCATCGTGTCGGAAGGGTTTGCCTTCTTGTATGATGCGCTGACAGTCCTTCACCATGGGCTGTGATGTCCTTCAGATTATACATTGGATACATCCTCCATTTTCAGTAACCTGCTTCTCCCTCCCGATGTTATTTTTTTTTAGCCACCCCACCCCAACACTATGCTGAATCTTTCCAGTTCGAGGTTCCAGCTTTTCTGAGAAAAGGTGCCATTGAGCTGGTTCGAATGAGATTGGGGAGGGATGTTACTCCTAATGCTTCCTAGTCACCAAGATAGATGTGTGCTTCATTCCATTCTAGTCTTAGTGTCCTGGATTCCTTTCTTTGCTAGGATATATTCAGTTATCCCTTGCAGTTGCTCTTTTAGCCATGAGGTTTCAGAGATTTGGATCACTTGACACACAGGATGAGTTTTCTTTATATCGGTACTGCCATCTCACTACACGTTCTGCGCTCCCTAGTGGGGTTTGAAGGTCAGTTTTGCAGTTTCAGCATTTAGCCACACTTCAGCACCTTGTTTCTTCAGAGAGTTCCTATAGCTGATAGTAGTGCAGGTTGGTGATGCCTGCATTCCTGTGCTTCGATAACTCCATGCTGAAGGTGGTCTCTCTGCAGCTGGTGTCAGACCCTCTCCAGTGCACAATACTTTTACTTTGTGACATGAGTTTCTTTTTTGTCTATGCTGAAATATTTCTTTCAGCTTATGCAACATCTCCTAGTCATTGTGACTGTACAAGGGCAATGCCCCCATGCCTTTTTTTTGTGCGTAGAGTCTGGGACATTTGGGGCATTATCCAGATGTTTCTGGAGACTATCAACCAGGAGGGTGGCTGGCATTCACATTCTCTTTGTCTAGAGGCTTTACTGCTATGGCTGTAGCCCTGGCTTACAAAGTTTTGTTGACTGCTCATCATCTGACCAGTACGCTGAACACAAGGGCAGACAACTTCAGTGTATGTCATCCTACCAATGAGGAGTGGCGCTTTCACTCAGAAGTGACTCAGTACATCTGCACCTTGTAAGACACCCCTCTGATGGATTGCTTTACGTCTCACAAAAGCATTCACTTTTGTTGTGCTTCCCCTTCTGTTCCCACTGTGGGCACCTCTGTGAAGCACATTCCCCGTGAAGTGACACTTTCAAACTTATTACGTGTTTTTCCCCATTCATCTCTTTGCTCGTGTTGTGGGGAATTTTCATTAGGAAAAATGCAAGTGATTTTTTTTGTGCAGGTTTTGTTGAGAAGGCTGTAAAATGCAGACCTTTTATGCGTTTCTGTGTCCTCCCCAATTCTTCCCTGAGTGGTTCTTCAGGCATGGAGATGAAACGGGGCTATCTCAGCTCTTTTGATCTACCTCTTGGGGTAGTGGATGTTACTTTTGCTGTGCGCTGTTCTTCCACCAGAATTGTGGACGGCAGTTGGTAGACACATTTTGGTGTGCCAAAGGCGAGGTAGATCCTCTTTGTGCAAGGTTATCAGATGTGTTACTCTTGGTACTATCTTAGTTCAGCAAGGCTTTGCTCCATGTTGTCATGTGTCTGTCGATGGACTCATCTTAGCTCAAAAAGATAAGGGAAATCCAGAGAGAAAATGACCCTCTTTAAAGGATTTCCCTTCCCCTTTAACGCTCACCTGGCATGACGTCATGCCGTAACTTATCCAGTAGTGAGAAGTGAGCAGTGTGAGCACGCGCACATCATGTGCCTGTTGTCACTGCAGTCCGCCTGTGCCAGGGCACAAAACAGAGCCCGATAGAGACCCGTTTCGAGGCCCCCTTTAAAAAACTGCCGGTGCTCAGACCCGGCCCACTTAAAGCCCTGCTTGTTGTATCATATATCTGGATGCAATGACAGAAACAGCAAAATACAAGCCGGGCTGCACACTATGCTAAGCACAGTTTTTTTTTTTTAGCTTACGTGTTTTTAAGACACGCCCTTAATTACACCGGCCACGCCCCTTTGAGAGACCCCCCAGTTTTTTCATCCCACTTAGCTCTGACAGGAGAATACGCAGGTTTATTTCACACGCTGTTCTAGGGTTTGATACTAGCGGGTCAAAGCGCCACATGCATTATTGTATCCTGCCGTGCTTAGCTCTTTAGAGGTGACGCTCGTTTTTGTATCCGTGTTGTTATCATGTAAAAAGTACACTGTTCCCCAGCGCACAGTGTACGTGTAGCAAGGGTGCCGCCCCCCCTCCCTGGGTAGTAAAAGACAGTCCTGTTTGGCATGCAGTGGTCACACTCCTGGGCCTCGGTGCCAGTGCACTTGCTGTACTACTGACAGCGATGTCTTGGAGTTCTGGGATAGGTGGAAACCAAGAAAGGCCTACAAAACGATAGCCATTTCCGCATGAACTGCACGTTTCCCCGCGCCTTTCTGTTGCATTGCTTTATATCATTTTCCGACTGTAATTGAAAGTACTAGTCGAGGGCGGCACTGATTACGTCCAATCAACCCCACGCATGACAGGGAGATTGTGAAAAATTGTTACCCGCCCTTGAGCAAACGCCTTTGGTGATTTTTTCTTTTCCATTTTTTGCCTCTGGCGCGCTAAATGGAGTACAGAGACACACCCGTGGGTAGTGGAGAGAGGCTGACACTTAATGAATGCACATTGGCGCTAGATTTCAATTTCAGTCACGCTATAAACACAGTGTTCACAGGCTGTTGATTTTGATTACAGTGTGTTCAGACGTCCGTCAAGTGCACTGACGTACGCGCGGTGACTGGATCCCGGCGCGGGCTTCCTTGTTCATAAGCGGCGCGCGCCCCCGGGTTCTGTTCATTGCGCCTTTTGTCTGTGCGATTGAAATGTTAGATGCCTGGCAGAGGATTAGAGCCTTCCATGTTTACACTGCGATTATAACCCATTCACTTTGCTAGCGAAGGGTACTTAATTACTAGTTACCCGTAAAGCTTAAATGTTGAGAGCTTTTAGTAGATCAGCATCTTGCCGAAATGACGGAAGGGTTTCCAAATCTTGATTATTATGGGTTTTTTTAATGGTTTTTTTTTTGTGTTGCGAAGGACGGGATTACAAAATCTTCAGAATACTTTACCTGGATTTTGACCGCGCCCCCATCAATTGTCCGCCCCTCATTCTCCATGAAATATCATGCCTCGGTTTAACGACTGAAATCCGTGCGTGCCTTATCCAGAGTTCCCACCCTACCATTCTTATCGTATTTTGTACACCGAGATCCTCTGCATTTTTTTGGCTGCGTTTGTGTGGTCCCTCATGGAGGAGCCACGCAAATACCAACTAAAGTGCCCCACGGAGGAACCCTTGGTGGCTAAAGAGATACACCAGAATGGTCTCCCTGCTGTCTTTCTTGAGGAGGCCAGACATCTCACTCCCTTGCTGCACGGCTCTTCGCAGTTTACACACAACTCGGGGGTGTGCAGGGAAAATGTCCACAGGCCACCTAGACAAATGTTCCGTGCCCTCCTGTTATTATGCACCTTTTAGCTCCCAGAAGTGATTGAGAACACAAGAGAGACTGTGAACACCTGATTTATTGTGATGACTGTGAACATCTCTGGAATCCCTTTTTCTTCTTTCCAAGTTGGTAATCGTGAGCACCCCCTGGTGCTAAATAGGTGGTACAATGGAGAATGGATGCTGCTCAAAAGAGGTATAGCAAGCCAAAATGGCCCCTCTTCTTTGCTAGTATTCCATCAGTTAAAATAGGAAACACGAACTTGATTTTCATATCTATGCAAGTTGATTTATCTACGCATTAAAATCCAGCAATTGGTCCCCATAATACTGTGAAGAGGAGCAATTGTCCCTTACAATAGCTTTATAAACACCGGTTCCTCTTTTAATGGGGGTGCCCTGTTTACTCTGCCTTGGTTCAAAAGAGGGTCAGCCCATAACTCTCTTCTCCCGGGAGGTGTCTGGCTCGGTTTCTCACCAAAGCTGCCTCCTTTGGGGGCGTAATAATGCCACCAGAACCTCTGCTGCATACAGGCAGCAAGACAAGCCTGCTCTGTCGAGAAGCACCCTCTCCTTTCAACACCTCCCTGTCTTACTTCCTGTAGTCTTGAAAAACAGCTCCTGCATCTACCTTTAGTGAAGGATGACCGAGAATCCGGGAAGGCTTAACTTCTCACTGCCCATTGTATTCTTTCAATTCCTCTTTCACCCTCCCTCTTCAGTAATGTTTATATATTGCTGCCTAGTCCTTGATATCTCGTCTTCTTACATTCACATCTTCACTTCCTCCACTTTACTCCACTTACCCTATTCTCACCATTCACACCTCGCTCTACTATCCTCTTTGTCTCTCTTTACACCGTTGTTCCAGTATAATTGGCATATCTATCTCTTTCTCCATCCTTTCCAAGACCCTTTTGATCAGTGTCTGGAATGGTCAATCCCTTAGTAAAAAAAATCCACATTCAGTCTTTAACTTTTCCTTTACTTTATTTTTCCCTTTCTTTGAGTTACTGATTCAAGAGTATTCTTTTGTAATTTCTTAAGTCCAGCCACCCTTACTACTTCCTGTTCAACTTACTGTCACACACCACTTTCCTCCAGTCCTAACAGTGGGACGGCCATTCTATTTCACCCTTCTTGCATCCCCCTCATTTCTCCACCATCATTTCTGACCTTTTCACTTTTGAATCTGATTTCATCTAATTCCCACCTCCTTTGTTCATTTTCGTTTTGATCATCATCCGCAATCTGCTACGTGCTCTCTCCTCTTTCTGTGAGGATGTTGACACTCTGCTTGTATAATTTCCTGTCTCTCCTCCTAACGAACAATCCAGTTCTCTCCATTTGTTTCTGACGAATTCCTTGTGTAGAACAGTAACTTATGTGGACAGATCCTTTAATGTTGCAGCAGCCAAATTGTGGAACTGTCTACCATATGCTTGAAACCCAACCTAATCAAATTTAGGAAAGCCATTAAAATGTGGCTTTTTAACAGTAACTTCTCTTTCTATTAGATCTGTTATGTTACTGTCATTAATGCCAATATGTTTTGCTTAAATGTATTCTATAAAAACACAGAGGAACTGCCTCATGGCTAGGTAGCAAACTATGCAATTTTAATTTAATAGTAGGAAGTGTGTATCGGGCAAAGTATGAACTTAGGTTTACTCCAATCAGACCTGAATATCTCACTGCTGACTTGGAGCTTTGAGCTTTAAAGTTGCACAGCGCTATTCACACAAGTAAATTACATTTGTGAGTAAGTTAATTGTTTAAGTTTACTCTTACACTTTTGAGTAACTAAACTGCTTACGTTTTTTCACAAAATCCAAGTGTAAAGTTACTCAAAAGTGTAAACTTACACATCTCTGCCCCCATGAAAAAGGAGTGGAGCCAAACTTACGAGTGCCAGTTACTACTGCTAAAAAAGAAACAGTAGTAAATCCAGGACCACACGTGGCCAGCCACTGATACTTCAACACCCTCCCATACAAAATAATGCAAGTAGGGACTTAAAATAAATCACCATGGGACATAATGTTAAATTAAAGTATTTAAAATAGTTAAATAATATAAATGAATATAATTTATTGTAAATAGTAGATGAAAATAAAACTTTTATTTATAAAATATTTTAACAACCTTTTTTGAATTTAAAAATCATTGTAAAATTTCATTGTAATTGCGTATAAGTAAATTTCTTTAAATTAATTCCTTACAGCACTTCTAATAATTATTAATGCATGGTAATTTGTTTTCCTTTCCGTGGGAGTTTATTAAATTAAAACTTCAAAAAACTGATTGTAATTTAATATATTTAAATTAATTAAAGTTTTAATTGAAAATGAAATTAATAGTGCTGTGGATTTTTTTTCTTTACCAAGTTTAATAAATTTGATCAAATCTGCTGATATTTAAGATTCCTGGAAACAAGCATAGGTAATATCTACTGTGAAAAAAACAGCGCTGGCCTCAATTTGCCAGTTAATTATAGACCTATATCGCTACTACCATTCCCGGTTAGGATGCTTGAAAGCACATAAATCTTCAACTTTCCTCTTGTCTCGAAGCCAATAACATTCTTGATGCTTTCCTATTTGGCGCATAGCACAGAATCACTCCTTCTGGTTGTGTCTGAATACTTGCAAAACATCTTAGACAATGGAGAAACAGCTGCCCTTGTTCTTTACGACTTGTTGTTGGTTGCATTCAACACCATATCTCATTCTATCCTGACCCAAAGGTTAGTAGAGATGGGAGTTAAAGGATCAGCTCTTTCATTTGTTACCAACTTTCTCACCCAACGGCCTCTGTCTGTCTCCCTATTTTCTCCTTGAGTTCAACCTCCTTAGACTATGGAGTGCCACAAAAATCACCCTTGAACCCACGCTCTTCAATTAAAAAAAATATTAATATATGTGTGTGTGTGTATATATGTGGGTGTGTAGGTGTGTGTGTGTGTGTGTATGTGTGTGTGTGTATATATGTGTGTGTGTGTGTATATATGTGTGTGTATGTGTATATATATATATATGTGTGTGTGTGTGTGTGTATATATATATATATATATATATATATATATATATGTATATATCAAAACAATACCCTTTCAGGCTTAGTGATGCATAAATTATGCAAAAAAGAAGCAGAGAACTCTGGGTAGTTCTCAAGTTTAGGTGGAAAGCAGCTCCTGTGTTGAGCACCCTCAACACCAGCAACTCTAAATTTGCTCACCTCAAATGTCTGCTTTTCTATCAAAGTCTTTAAGCGTAGGATTAGCACAGTGCCATCCACGCCGAGATAGAAAGGGACAAAGTCTTTTGCCATTTCTACAGCAAAGGTTTTAAGCATAGGACTAGCACAGTGCTATCCATGCCTAGCTTTAAAATGACAAAAGCCTTTTACCACTCCAGGCACAGTATTACAGCTTTGAATCGGTAAAATACCAACCAAGCCAACCTGAAAAGATTAAATCTGTTGTGAATTGTGAATCTTTTTCATGCCTGAATGTTTTTCACTATTAGTGTTAGTTGGAAAAGTGAAGCGAACTGCTTCATGTGGCATCCTGTAGCAGACCTGGTTGCCTTAAGTGCACATTTATTGTGACAGTGCAGCATTCGCCATTATGTCACAGTGCACACTGATTCAATTGTGGGAAGAGGGGATAATCAACCTGAACTGGAGTCAGAATTGCTACTTCCAAAAGGGCAAGCGGGGACAGAAAGACCATCCGCAATGGGGTAATGGCTTACAGACCCAAAACCAACCTGGTGTCCCTTAAAACTGAATCCTAAAGTAAAATACAGTTTTAACATGAGCAACGGTGGCAACCAGAAACTTAATATTGTCTAAAAATACCCAACATCCACAAAGTCTCAACTTGATATTGAACAATTTGTGAGTAGTTTCCTATTCTGGAAGAACACACAGGTTTATTTCTGGCAAAGTCAAAATTAAGTGTGTTTTCAGAGAACATCCCCAAAATTGATCAGGGTGTCGGGCAAGGGTTTCTCGTATGAAAAAACATTTTCCCTTTGAAGAAATAAAGTTAAGTTAAATGTGCATGTGTAGCATTTACCCATCCATAATTGTACAAGGAAACACACCAGAAATATTTGCTCATTTGAGTACCAGGTGAATTCAAGAATTTTCATAGCTTTCCTAGGCTACTCTCAGAATCCTTACTGAATTCCTTAAAATGTGAAATTTGTTTTAAATGAACTAAACCTACTGGAGCAAAATGACAACTTTTGGTCTGGGGCCCTTTATTACTTGTACCCCTCAGCTTGTTGACCTTCTTAAATGCTAATGCACGTTTTTCTCCCTGCACCCATCTATATTTCACGTTTTGCTTGTGGCTCAGAATTTTCAATGGTCCATAATGTAAAGAGATCTAGGGCCTGAATGATAGATAAATATTGCAGTTGCAAAATGCCCACCAACTTTTTGCGGATACAGTCGGATTTTTGTGAATCGACATATGTACAAATAGGTTGGTTTACAAAATATCGAACAACTTGCCTAATTAATCTCAATTAGGTAGGTTGCAATTTGCAACCCCTGTTGATTGGCTATACTAACAGCGACGATGGCCTGCAAGTGGAACAGATCATCATCCATGTGATTGCTTTCCAAAAAGGATATTTTTTTAAATGACCTCTGGCTGCTACTGTCTTTGAAAACTTCCCTTGGACCACTGCCTACACCCCTTTAAGATGCTTCAATGCCCCACTTTGGTCTCCTTACCCTTTGTGAATCATTTACCACTCCAGTGTAGGATTTGTAACAGATCAGTAATTTGCGTTCAGAATTATGTTAGCAAACTATTAATACATACATTACCAACGCTCAAGTTGGAAGGAACGCCTTTAGCATGCGCCTTATAAAATTGCGATTCAATATGAGTTTCTTAACTCATTTTGCTTTTCTGAAAAGTTTTCCAGATCGCACAGTGGGGTTAGTACATCACAGACTGTGTAGTTCAGGGTCTGCGACCGCTAAATCACTTTGTACCTCAGACCCCTAAACATATGAGTTATTATTTCTACCTTAGAAACCTTTGGTAGAGTGATTTAAAATGTCCATTTACTACCTGCTTCATCAGTGAGAAATGTATATTTATACCTTTAGTGTTGAGATATGAGACATCATCCCAAGGACAAAACGAATCTTAAGAATCACAAGTTGAATTCTGTGAATATGTCTATCCTCTGGAAGTGGTGCACTGTCACCTTTCTTAGGAGAATTTTATTTCTGTTTGAAATGTAGTGGTTTATCAATATTATTTGATGTAAACGTTCTCATCTATTAGAACATTTGTTTATTATTTTATTAGCACAGCAATATTTTAATATGAGAATCCATTGTTGATTGACTTGCTTTCAGGAATACTTCCCCATTGTTGTCTGTGAACTAATATGTCCTATGTTGCAAAGATAGCTTTTTCTCAAAGTATACTTTTGCTGTTTGGTGTATTAGGGTCATACCGCCCCTTACAAGACTGTCGCTGCCCGAGCAGCTACTGCTTCCACCATCCTGCGACTTCCAGCAATTGCATTTGAAGATGTCTTTGTCAAGTACCCGGAAACGCTTGTGCGAGTGGTGCAGGTGATTGTCTGATCTCTACCATGGTAGTGTGTTTTAGAGCTTTCATGTAATCTAACACAGTTTTATCATATTGCTTTGTGCTTCCTATTTGAGCAGGAAAAAAATGTAAAGATCGCAGTATTTTAAATGATAAAGTTTGTTATAAGAATAGGGGGAAGTATAATGGGAGATGTTTCCCCACATGTTGTGCGACAAATAGAAGTAGAAGCAGGAGGCTCTTTTATAACCCTACCCATTCCTTTATAACATTCAAGCACCGATGATTGCTGCCAATTGCTCTGTCACATCGGGTCCAGAGTAGTTGGGCACATTTCACATTAATGGCTGAATCCTGTTTGCAGGGGAAGTGAAACCAACCCAGTGCTGTAGTTTTCAGCCAGGTTAATGATTCCTCAGTCATGGGTGGTTCAGTCCTGGCCAAGCCTCTACTTCTCTATTGTGGGTGGATTTCATTTTTGAGTTTTTGTACACTTGTGTATAGCGTGGGCAGACCCTCTAAGGATGTTCAAGAGACATGTTTGCGAACATTGAATGAAATGTACTTTACATAAAACTGAGATATATCTGGATCATGGACCATGGGTACTGTAATTACATCAATGAGATTAAGCAATTATGGTGCAATGCACCAAAAGTGTTAAAATGTAGCATTATTATTAAATTGGTAATTACCTCGTTGCTCTAACAGAAGTCGCAGTTTATATGGATGGTTTCCTGGCACAACAAGCTGCATAGCACAACTGATTCCAGCTGTTTACAAATAATATTTTAAGTGGAGGGATGAGGGAGAGCTGTAGTACTACAAATGTGCCCAGGCACTCAAGAGGCTGGAGGTATAGAGTGGATCAGGAAGGAAAGTGTTTGGTATAAGATTGAAATGGAGCTGGATATCACTCAGTAGAAGGTGAGCTTGGTGAAAAAGTGAGTTAGTATGAACTTTCTCTCAGTGCTAGCAGGTGGGAATAGCAAACACCTGTGTACGATAACACCTTCAGAATAGTTGTTCATGGTACCATTTGAGAACTCGTGAAAGCAAAATGAAAATGACTATGGAGAGTCCCAATCCCCTGTTTGAGCATTCAAGAGGATTATTAACAGGGCACCGGCATTTATAGATTCGATGTGAGAGCTGTCTAAACAGAGGACAGTACATTATCTAAATCCACTGTACTGGAATATGTTCAGGTTGGTGAAGATCAAATTGGGTATTATATGAAAGAAAGTCCAAGGGCAACTGAGATGAGCCAGGCAAGAGCAAATTATATACCTCAATAGTAACTTCTAAGCTAAGAGATAGAAGTTAAGCCATCACTATATGTGGGTAGTATCAGCATTCATAGGTAAAGTGGAGGGTATCCAAATTAATACTTGCACCTATCCATAAGTTTTTACTGAGAGTTTGCTCCAAAGTCAGCCAACAGCTTGAAGGAAAGATTATAGGGTGCATAGCATGTAGCGTGTGAAAGTAAAAGACTGAAGATACATCTATTGTAAAATAGATTGCAAAAATGTTGACATTACATTAAAATCACCCGATAAAGTGTTTAGCATGCTCCTCACACCCTATGAAACGCTTGGGCCCAAATGTATAGCTTTAGAGTTATAATAGGAAATTGGCCTAGTCCCCTACTTCTGGCGAGAAGTGATTTTAGCAGGATTGGGGTAATTTAAAAAACAATTTGTAGAGTGATTCGTGCAAGGTCGAGATTTTATCAGACCATATGTTTGAGCGAATGTGTCTTCACTATGTTCCATTGGCTTTATTTTCTCATGGAACCATTTGGGCAGCTAATTCATGAGCAACGAAGTGTATGAGGAGTATTGGGTATTGTTGTAGCGAAACTGTGCCCAAGTGCAAGCATGCAAGAAGGAAAGCTGAGACCAGGCGCAAGCATCCACTAATCCAAATGTTTTGACTCCTGTGGCTTTGTGATGTTAGTCATTTTTTCTTTGTTCGAATTTAGAGTTATTGCTGCTAAAGAGGGGTAAAAAATGCATAGATCTTCAGTAGATTCTGGAAACGTTCTCAAAGTATAGCTGTCTGCATCAGTGAAACCTGTTTTAGGAACTGCCTAAATGCAAGGTGCTGTCTTGGGTAAAGTTCGAGAGACAATGATTTAATGTATCATTTTACAGGAAGTGCTATCCTCCAAGATGTAGGTAGCATGGTAAATGGTTTTAGGTTTGTTGGCATCCAGATTTTCCCATAAATCCTTTCATGTTATCTACCAGTAAAGGGTGTGTTGGCCATTCTGGGCAGTAAAGTCTATGAACTTGGCTCCTGTAGAAAAAGATATGAAACCTTAACACTATCATCAGAGACCTGTGCTGTCTTTGTCCCATTTTCCTAAGTTTGTTTTCTTCACAGATCATCATGGTGAGGCTTCAAAGGGTGACCTTCTTGGCACTTCATAACTACCTTGGACTGACCACTGAGCTCTTCAATTCTGTGAGTGATAAATAATCTTATGTTAAGGTCTCACATTTATTTGATATTTTTCTGGGGTATTTTTGTTCCTATGTTGTGCTTAAAACTCTTACGTTCCGAAGACTGGTGTTCAATAGGAGATGGAAAGGCACCATGATGACGCACCAATAACCATGTATATTTTCCAAGCTAAGGTGAAGGAAAGGTGTGATTCTGTCAAAGACATAGAGACAAGCATCATGCTTTGTCTCTTTCTTCTAGCAGCCAAGTAAAGCTTTAAAGAAAATCCATCTTATCAGACTGTTTCCCTGAGAGCCAAAAAACTAGGGCTTAGTTCCTATTGGCTACATCACTGTGCTTAATTTGTGTAGTGGGTGACATATGACTAGGGCTCCTGGTTTTATGGTATTTATTTTTTTAACATTTCCGTCTGTATTTATCCATATTTATTTTTATGTCATTTTATCTGTATATATCTGTATTTATTTTTGTCGCAAGCAAAAAAAGAGGTTGCAGCTAGTATTTTTCCACATTTATTTAAATAGACAGTGCACACGGTTGTTATAGGTTTAGCTATATGTATATATGCGCCAAATATGTTTCATGCAACATCCACAAAAAAAACTTTTCTGTTAGATCAAAACAGGAACTCACATATGAGAAATGGGAGTGGTGTCACAGAGATTACTTGCAGTAATATTAGTGAGCTGCTGCTGTGTTTCAATATTGAAAACACTGTCACTAGCCATGATTATTAAATGTAAACACATTTAGAATCTGAAAGAGACACGTTAGTGACAGATTCCTTACCTTAGAATATCCCCAGGCGTCAGGCTGGATCCGGAATGTTTTTGCGTAGCAGTACCCTTGCGCGTCGGTAGGTGGCGTCGTGCGGCTCCGCGTCCGTCGTCGGCGTCGTGATCGCCGGGATGACGTCGCGGGCAGTACTTAGACGCCGCCCCTGCGCGCTGACGTCAGTTCTTCTTTTTCCGCGCCAGTAAGCGCAGATCCGGGAAGAGCAGTGCCCTAGTCAATTTTTGACTAAATTTTTGGTGATTTTTTCACTGTTTCTTTTAGAGTCATCTCGACTCCTAGGTGTCGGTAGGGATGCCCGGCTTCAAGCCATGCGACGTCTGTGGTCGAATGATGTCGATCACAGACCCGCACTTCGAGTGTCTCTACTGTCTACTGTCTCGGCCGAGACCACGACACGAAGTCGTGCCCTGACTGCTGGGCCTTACACCCGAAGGCTTTGCGAGAGCGGTCTCGAAAGCTCCTCGAGGTCCGGCAGTCGGCTCCGCGCCGCACCAAGCCCCGGTCCCGTGAGAGGTCGAGGGGCCGGTCGCGGAGCCCCCGCCGGTCGTCGGAGTCCAAGTCTTCGCACTCCTCGGGTAAGTCGAAGCACAAAAAGTCTAAGAAGCATCATCGCTCTAAGGCTTCGCCTCGCCGGTCTCGCGACTCGGCTGAGGCCCCTGTTGGCACCGTCCCCGGCCCCGGACGTGCCTGTGGAGCCGCCCCCGCATTACCCGTCCTTTCCGGGTTTGGGGGCGACTCCGGCCCAAATACAGGAATTCTTGTCGGCCATGGCCCGCCTCTTCGGGCCTCAAGGTCCCTCTGGTGCGCCTTCGGGCCCCGCGGGCCCTGATGGGGTTGCTCCGGCGTCGCCCGGCGACTCCGGTCCCGGCGTCGCCCGTCCCGCCAGCCTTGATCCCGGCCTCGGCTCCGGCCCCGGCCTCGATCCCGGCTCCGGTGGTACCGCAACCCCGATCGACGCCGGTTGACCTAACCACGCCTCCGCCGGCGCCGATGTCCCCGGTGCCGTTCCTGACGCCGCCCGGGGCTCCGGGCGGCGTCGTTCCCCGGTTCTCTCCGGTTCCGGACATGGAGCCGGACCGATGTCGCTCGACGCCGGCTCCGGCGCCGATGAGACCTTGGGTCCCAGATGTCCCTCCTCCTCCATATTTTGAGCCAGAGGAGGACCAGGAGAGCTGGGAGGGGTCGGAAGACCCTCTCACACAGCAGTGTGAGTATGATCAGGACTGGGCAGAGGAACTTGGGGATGCCAGTGGTCTGGACACTTCTCCTGACTCTGGCATGCTGTCTCCTCCTTCCGTGGCTACGGAAGAGGGAGCAAATTTCGCAACGGTGTTGCGTAGAGCAGCTGGAGCCTTGCACCTCCAATTGCCTACTGTGGCTGTCAGGACTAATCTCCTGACGGAAGTGCTTCAGCTGGCAGCTACCTCCTCGGAGCCATTGCTGCCGTTTAATGATGCACTGTCTGACGTTCTTTTGGGCACCTGGTCCAAGCCCGCCACAGGGGCTCCTGTGGATAGGAACGTGGCCCGACGCCATCGCCCTGCTCCGGGCGACCCCTTGTTTCCCTCTCAACATCCCACCCCCGAGAGCTTGGTTGTCCAAGCCTCTGCCTCCCAAACCGCCTTCCCTACCGCCCCTCCGGATAGGGAATCCAAACGCCTGGACCAATTTGGGAAGAAGGCCTTTTCTTCCTCCAGTGCTGGCTTGCGGTCCGTCAACACCGCTTGCCTTTTGGGCCGATATTCCCACTCTCTGTGGGATTCGGTGGCGGCCGTTTTGCCCCAGTGTTCTGAGGAGGTCCAGACACTGCTTACCCGCACCATTGCGGAAGGTAGGGATGTGGCAAAGTACACCATACGTTGTGGCCTTGATACCGCCGACTCGCTGGGTTGATCGCTTGCAATGACGGTGGCGCTGCGTCGCCACGCCTGGCTGAGAACAACTGGTTTCTCGGGTGATGTCCAGAATACACTCATGGACATGCCCTTTGATGGAGTCGGTCTTTTTGGTTCCAAAGCAGACCATGCGCTGGAGCGTTTTAAGGACTCACGGGCTACTGCCAAGACCCTGGGCCTTTCTGTTGTGCGCCCTCCGCTAACCTCTGCTTTTCGCCCCTTTCGTGGCCACGGAAGGGGCGCCCAGTCACGTCCGCTGCCCAGCCACCGGCCCGCGCAGCAAGCGCCTTCGCGTGGCCGAGGACGTGGCTACCGCCGTGGCGGATCGGGCAACCAGCGTGCGGGTCAGGCCACCAACTCCGCCCCGTCCGGGGCCTCCAAGCCCTCCTAGTCCCTCCTTTCATGTGCACAGCACGCCAGTAGGGGGCAGGGTCCGCCATCACCTTCACCACTGGTGTGCCATCACCTCGGACAGGTGGGTCTTGGACATTGTCCGAAGGGGCTACTCCCTCCCCTTCGAGACCACCCCCCCAGCCATGCCACCTCAATTCCACCGCATGTCAGGGGATCACTTGGTGCTTCTGCAGAAGGAAGTCACGGCCCTCTTGGCCAAGAGGGCCATCGAGCATGTTCCGACCCCAGAAGTAGGACGTGGTTGCTACTCCCACTACTTTCTGGTGCCCAAAAAGGACCAGGAGGACATGCGTCCTATCTTGGACCTCCGGAACGTCAATCGCTTCCTCCGGAAGGAGAAGTTCAAGATGCTCACCCTAGCTCAGGTCTTGACTGCCCTCCACCCTGGAGACTGGTTGGTAGCGTTGGACTTGCAGGACGCTTATTTTCACATCCCCGTCCTGCCGGCCCACCGGCGTTACCTGCGGTTCACGGTAGGCCTCGAGCATTTTCAGTTCAACGTGCTCCCCTTTGGCCTTACAAGTGCCCCTCGGGTGTTCACGAAAGTGATGGCGGTGGTCGCAGCTCATCTGCGCCGGGCAGGGGTTCCAGTCTTCCCCTACCTCGACGACTGGCTGCTGAAGGCGGGCTCGTCCCAGGCAGTCGTCTCCCACCTCCAGGCTGCGGCCGAACTCCTGCACTCGCTGGGGTTCTCCATCAATGTGCCGAAGTCGCATCTGATTCCTTCTCCACAGCTCCTTTTCATCGGAGCAGTTCTGGACAGGACGCAGTTTCGGGCCTATCCTCCCGAACGGCGAGTCCGGGGATATTCAGGCTATGATTCCGATCTTTCAGCCTTTATCCTGGGTTTCGGTACGGATGACCCTGAGGCTGCTGGGCCTCATGGCCTCCTGCATCCTGCTGGTCGATCATGCCAGATGGCATATGCGGGCTCTGCAGTGGGACCTGAAGTTCCAGTGGGCACAGCACCAGGGCAACCTGTCCGATCACGTCCAGATCTCGGAGGGGACTGCAAAACAGTTGCAGTGGTGGCTCTCGAACCGGCAATGGGTCATGGGCAGATCCCTCTCCCTTTCCCAGCCAGAGCACACAGTTGTGACGGACGCGTCCCTTCTGGGATGGGGCGGTCACATGGGAGAGGCGGAGATCAGAGGCCTCTGGTCTCCGGCGGAGTCCCGGCTCCATATCAACCTTCTGGAGATCCGGGCGATCCGACTTGCACTCAAGGCATTCCTTCCCTCTGTCAAAGGGAAGGTAGTGCAGGTGTTCACAGACAACACCACCGCCATGTGGTACTGCAACAAACAGGGCGGGGTGGGGACGTGGACCCTCTGTCAGGAGGCTCTGCGCCTCTGGACATGGCTGGAACATCAGGGCATATTCCTGATGGTTCAACACCTGGCAGGTTCCCTGAACGCCAGGGCGGACGAACTCAGCCGCAGGTGCATGATGGATCACGAATGGCGTCTTCACTCGGAAGTGGCGCAAGGACTCTTTCTGCAGTGGGGAGAGCCTTGGTTAGATCGGTTCGCCACCGAAGAGAACGCGCAATGTCATCAGTTCTGCGCGTTGGAATTTCCAAGGCGGCACTCGCTCGGCGACGCTTTTCGTCGCGAGTGGAGTTGCGGTCTGTTGTACGCCTTTCCGCCTATACCACTTCTACCCAGAGTGTTGAAGAAGATTGGCGCGACCGGGCCCAAGTCATCCTTGTGGCTCCGGACTGGGCTCGAAGAGTTTGGTATCCCGAGCTACTCAGTATGAGCGTCGATCCCCCCGATCCGTCTGCCTCTTCGGGAGGATCTTCTGTCGCAGCAGCAGGGGACGGTCCTCCACCCGAACCTGTCCAGCCTCCACCTGCTTGCGTGGAGATTGAGCGGCGGCAGTTGATTCCTTTCGACTTGCCTCCCGAAGTTTGTGATGTGATTCTGGCAGCCAGGCGTCCCTCCACTAAGGTGGTATACGCCTGCAGGTGGAACAAGTTTGTGGCATGGTGCACAGCAAAGGCTGTGAACCCTCTCTCTGCCCCTCTTTCTGAGGTTCTTCTGTTCCTTCTTTCCCTGGCCCAACAGAGTTCTGCCCTGGGTACCATCAAGGGCTATCTTTGTGCCATCTCGGCCTTCCTCAGGCTTCCTGATCAGCCTTCCCTTTTCAAGTCCCCTGTTGTTAACAGGTTCGTAAAAGGCATTACACACCTCTTCTCTCCTGTTCCGTTTGTGATGCCTCAGTGGGACTTGAACTTGGTTCTTACCTTTCTTATGTGCGCTCCCTTTGAGCCTCTACATAACTGTCCTCTTCATCTTCTGACTCTGAAGACAGCCTTTCTGGTGGCCATCACCTCCGCTCGGCGGGTGAGTGAGCTCCAGGCTCTATCATGCAAACCTCCCTTTCTGTCTGTCCATCCAGACAAGGTTGTTCTTCGGATGCGTCCGTCCTTCTTGCCAAAGGTGGTTACTGCCTTCCACATTGGGCAGACCATCACTTTGCCTACCTTCTTTCCGCCTCCTTCCAGAGAGGAAGAGAGGCTCAACCGTCTGGACCCAAAGCGTGCGCTTTCCTTTTATATCAACCGCACACAACACTTCCGGGTGGATGACCAGCTCTTTGTTGGCTACGTGGGCGCCAAAAAAGGTCGGGCGGTGCACAAGAGAACCATCTCCCGCTGGGTAACCTTGTGTATCAAAGCCTGCTATTCTTTGGCTAAGAAGGAGCCTCCTGTTGGGCTGCGTGCCCATTCCACCAGGTAATCATGGAACTTCATCAAGCACCATTTTTATAACTGCCACGCACTAATGAGTTTTTTCTGTCGTTTTCCTTTCTTTTCTTTAAATTACTGTAGCGCTGGACCAAATGCGGTCTTCCGCCCTCACCCTCCTATGGGGCACTGATTCCCAAGTTTAGGGTAAGCAATGTGGAGGTATTTGCCTCCATGTTTGTTATAGTCACAGATGACTGACACTCAGTTTTTCACGAATAGCCACTCACTATTAGTGTCTGTGTATGAGGCTGAGTGGAAATCATGTCTTGTGCTTTGTGTCTCTCTACACAGTTGTTTTCTTCTTTTTTTCTTCTTTTTTTCAGGTGCTAAGTATAAAGGCCATTTCTCAGTGGGTTGTGATCACGTCACCCCACACAGTGGATGTCCTCTCACCATAATTGTGGTAAGAGCGGAGCCCTCCAGATCACTATTTAGGTCCTGATGAATGCCGCGGACCCTCTTGGGCCTCTTGGCAGAAACATGTTGACCATATTGATGTCGGTAAAGGGACAATAAAATCCCCAGTTTACCGATCACTTTACATTTTTAATACCATACAGATGCCGGTAGATAATAAATTAATTTGACATCTGGAATGGGTTTTAAATTCACTTTTCTTTATAAGGGCCCCCACTTAGTTTAGAAGTGCATCCCTGTCGTCAGGTGTATGCCCGCCCTCTATCAAACCAAGTTTTTAGAGGGCGAGGACTGGTCTATGATGAAGCATGACACCAGGTGGTGTGTGAGACCAGTCCTTCACTTTTTGTGAGACACCTTCACTCACTTATTTAGATACATTGCACATAGACTAGTATACTGGGAGTAGCTCTGTTGTGGTTATACATTCCACCAGGGCAACGGCTGCTACCACGGCCTTAGGCCGAGGTGTTCCGCTGCAGGATATCTGTCAAGCAGCTACGTGGGCCTCGCTGCACACGTTTACCAAGCATTACTGCCTTGACAGTCCGGTCCGGAGGGACGGCTTCTTTGGCCGTTCTGTCCTCCGGGACTTCCTTGTCTGATCTTTGTTCGCAGACCCACCACCGGGGTTGGTATTGCTGGTGTATCTATTCTAAGGTAAGGAATCTGTCACTAACGTGTCTCTTTCAGATGCACAAGTTACTAACTTGTAGTAACGATATATCTGTAAGAGACAGTAATTAGTGACAGATTCATACCGCCCACCATCCTCCCCGTTCTGCGAACTGATTTCTAGGGTTAAGGGCATCCCTTTCAGGGCCCTAGTATTTTTCAGACACCTATGTCAGCTTCTTGCATGGCTCTGCATTCCTGGCGCGGAAAGTCGTGTACAGAACTGACGTCAGCGCGCAGGGGCGGCGTCTAAGTACTGCCCGCGACGTCATCCCGGCGATCACGACGCCGACGACGGACGCGGAGCCGCACGACGCCGCCTACCGACGCGCAAGGGTACTGCTACGCAAAAACTTTCCGGATCCAGCCTGACGCCTGGGGATATTCTAAGGTAAGGAATCTGTCACTAACTACTGTCTCTTACAGATATATTGTTACACAAGTTAGTAACTTGTGCATTTAGACGAGTGCACCTGTGCACTTTCAGTGACCTGGCCAAAGAGGGCAGCAAGCTCTCAATTCAGAAAAAAATTAAAGGCCCTTGCATTAGTCCTGCCAGGCTCTATTTCCCTCACATTTCTGAAGCATGAAGCCTAAAATATCCAACAACACCCACGTGAGCTGGCAGCTTTTGATTCACATTTTTTAAACTAAGTCCTTCGCTAATGCAAAACCCTTTTTCCATAAGTTAAACAGTCTCTGCTTTGAAGACATTGGGCGTGTATCACTTCCCTTATTTTATTTTACTTTATACTGCCTAGTAGCATTTGAACAATTTACTGTAATGCTGTAATCCCACACAGTGTAGCTGCAGCCACAGTTCTTCCTCGCACAGTGGAGAAAAAAAACCCGATTTAACTTGAAAAGGGGCTTACAGATATGCCCCGGCTGTCTCTGTCTCTCAGGAATGTTGTTTCTTCATGCTGCACCAAGTCACGGAGGAAAGTTTCAATTTAAAATATCTGAAAGCGAATGCGATACTCGCGCTACTAACAACGTCCCCGCCTCCTCTAATTTGAACACCTGTAGAGGTGCAAACAGTGAAATACAAGTCTGCCCCCACCCTTTCACCTACCTGTGACCTAAAACTGACTGGGGTGCTGGCGCAGCGCGGGAGCTCCGGAGATGTCGAAGGAACAGCTGAAGGAATTTCCCCAGGCCTTCCAGAGATTAATGGCCCAGCAGGTACTAATGTGGGCAGGCATACACCACAATCAGGAAGAGGGGCGTGGCAGGCAACCCTGGCTGGAGCACGGATTGCCAAACAATTCTCGGAATCCGAGAATCCGATTTGGTTGTATTTTTCCGCTTCTATTTATAAATACAGACGGAAGAAAAATATTTTTCCGTCTGTATTTATATGTAAAAATCCGTTTAAACGGAAAACCGGGAGCCTTACATATGACCCAGTATTCTTGGAATCTGCCAGTCTAATTATCCAGCACAACGCAAAGAGGCTTTTACCAAGGATTTGTAGTAATCCTTAAAAATGTATTGTTAGAAATGGGGATCCCTGGTTGGCAATGGCTGGGGCCAATGTCCAAGAAGGGACCCTTCTTCCTAAGTCAGAGTAAGGGGGCTACACCCTTTGATAACCCCTGCTCAACCCTGTGGTAACGTAGCACGAGCAGACAGGCCCATCTCAGAGGCAGTGTGTGAAGCATTTGTGACCATACACAATAACACAGGAAAGACGCTACAAACGGACACCACACGTAGTTATAGAAAAATAGTTATCTTTATATAGATTGAACACAAGGCTAAAAGCACTTCAGGAACCACAATGCCCACAATTACAGATTAACTTCAAAAGCAATAAAGGCACTCGAAACGGGGGTGGAACGGACTTAGTTCGGGACCGGGGTCCACGCGACCCGGTGATGCACAATGTACCTGAGATGTAAAGGGGCACCGCACGCAGCCTCACAAGGAAGCCGCGGTGATGACAGGCGGACTCGCAGCGGCCACAGCTCCCAGCTGTAGCGGTCTGCGGCGTGCACTCACGATAATCCTGGGACGGGGCTTAAAGGCGGGCTCCCAGCGGTACCCGAAGGGGGTAACAAGATCCTGAGAGTGGTGACTAGTGCGGGCACTCAGCGGCACAGTTCCTCAGCTGCAGCGGCCCACAATAGTGATCGCGATGATTCTCGTAGGATGGCAAATGCGGGCACGCAGCGGCACAGCTCCTCAGCTGCAGCGGCCCGCGATAGCGATGGTTTCCGTAGGATGGCAAATGAGGGCACTCCGCGGCACAGCTCCTCAGCTGCAGCGGCCCGCAACAGCGATAGCGATGATCTTAGTAGGATGGCAAATGCGGGCACTCAGCGGCACAGCTCCTCAGCTGCAGCGGCCCACAACAGCGATAGCGACTTTCATAGGATAGCAAAGGCGGGCACTCAGCGGCACAGCTCCTCAGCTGCAGCGGCCCACAATAGCGATAGCGAAGATTTCTGTAGGATTGCAAATGCGGGCACTCAGCGGCACAGCTCCTCAGCTGCGGCGGCCCACACCAGCGATAGCGACTTTCATAGGATGGCAAATGCGGGCACTCAGCGGCACAGCTCCTCAGCTGCAGCGGCCCACAACAGCGATAGCGACTTTCATAGGATGGCAAATGCGGGCACTCAGCGGCACAGCTCCTCAGATGCAGCGGCCCACACAGAGATAGCGACTTTCATAGGATGGCAAATGCGGGCACTCAGCGGCACAGCTCCTCAGCTGCAGCGGCCCACAATAGCGATAGCGACTTTCATAGGATGGCAAATGCGGGCACTCAGCGGCACAGCTCCTCAGCTGCAGCGGCCCACAATAGCGATAGCGTCTTTCAGCCCGCGTTCCCCGCAGTAGAACCAGAGGCTCTGGAATTCTCAACAGAGGCCTCACCTGCGGGTAGGATCCCCCTCAAATAGGAATCCGGACGGCTGATGGGTGAAGTCTAATGTCCCTGAGACTTCAGCAGGAGGCGAGCTCAAATCAGGCCCTTGGGTAGTTGCTTCAGCAAGATGGATGAAAGTTTCAAAAATCCTTTCCCTCTAGTTACACGGACAGAGGTTCGTCTTGGCATCCAGAAGTAACACCCCGGGTAGGGGTTTCGCGCAGATCTTTATACCCCACAAGTCTTTGTTCTCTCAAATGTCACAAGTCACTGAACCCAGTCAGAACCAGTTCGGGGAGGTCCTGGGGGCACGTTGTTTACGAGGCGGCATCCTGCCTTTGAGGAAGAGGGGGTCTGCTATCAGACGCGCAGTGGGGGCTGGAGCCATCATTCACCTTGCCAGGCCCAGCCCTGCTCAGACCAAAGGGTCACCCCTCCCCATACTCCAGCTGCAGATTCCTCTACTCGACCCAGGTCGGGTTCAGCCTACCCTGTCCCTCCAAAACCAGACTGCCAATACACATAGCAGAGCACACTGGAAGACTTGGGCAAGAAAATACCCACTTTCCCAAAGTGGTATTTTCAGACACAGAATATAGAAATAACCCTCACTAAAAGATGTACTTTAATATTCTGAGCTCAGGCATACCAAATTCGACTTTCCACTTTACAAGCTGCTTCGGTGGGTGGTGCAATCAGCGCTGCACGCCCACCAGCAGCATTCGGTCTACCAGCCCTGGGCACGCACGGTGCACTATACTAGGGACTAACAGGTAAACCAAATGAGCCAATTATGGGAACATTAATTCATACAGTCAATTTACCATAGGGAGCATTCGCGCTGTGGCGCGGAATAGCCGTGGCACAGCGCTCAGAGCATCTAACACCAGCAACCACAGAGGAGACAAAATGCGAGAAATGGAGGGGAGACCCACGCCAATGGTGCCAGGTCTAACATGTATATTAGGCAGGAGTACCTCTGTAAATCCTTGATAAGGCTGCAAATAGATCAAGACTTGAAATGGACAGACAGGCCTTCAACCCTCCTTTCAACATCGCTATGTGCCGGTACTCCAGCCCCTAGAGTATTAATTGAAAGCACAAACATGTGACCGTTCACACACCTGTTCAGTCCTCAGTTCAGCTAAATCTCCTTTGTTCACCACAAGCCAGCCTTTTTCTTCATCAGTGTACCCTCCTTCTAGCTACTCTGAATTCTCAGTTTAATTAAAAGTAGGCTTTAATTTCTTGTATTCAGCCAGGTCTGAATACCTACACTTGATTTCTTGCTACTATAAAAAGAACACCCTTATAAGGTCGCATCCAGTAGGGAAGATGTGTTGTA
Organism: Calotriton arnoldi; assembly: GCA_963921515.1. Lineage (NCBI taxonomy): Eukaryota > Metazoa > Chordata > Amphibia > Caudata > Salamandridae > Calotriton > Calotriton arnoldi. The sequence continues at coordinate 132,047 of CAWUFW010020188.1, forward strand.
AGACCTTTTCAGCATATCAAACATTTCAAGTGATCTGACGCATCCTAATTGTAAGAAAGGGTGGAATAATGTGCACCTTCATGTCCTTATTAGAGGCCATAGTTTCCTTCACATTAACTAGGAAATAATCGTATTAGTCAGGCCTCAGGACCATTGGCAAGCATTCAGCTCTTTTCATGCTTACTTCCCATCAACGAATCAGTTGACCATTGTGTCTAAAGTAAAACAACTTAGTGACTGATATAATTGAAGAGCGTGCAACTTTAAGGATACCCCACCCCCCCCTTTACTTTTTTTCTTGCAGGAAAGCTTATGAGGCTTAAGTTGCTGTGGGTAAGTGTGCAATAAACCTAAAACAATTAATACAAACTTCTTGTTTATCATCTTGGAAAAAGGAGATGTGATGCTATAGCAAAATTAAGTGAAAGCTAGCTCTGAGCTCTGTCCGACTTCCTTAATAGGGAATTGGTAAGCCTCCAGGCACCAAACTACACACAACAGGGTTGACCTCATAAACATGGGCAAAATCCTTCCAGATCTAAATCCATGACATCCAAAATCCTCTCATGACAGAATGCACCAAAGAATGGGTCACATCCCTGATAGCTTAGTAATCAATCAATCAGGGGATTTTAAGCGCGCTACCCAGGGTCTCAAGGTGCGGGGGAGCAGCTCCGGTCAGTCGAAGAGCCAGGTCTTGAGGGTCTTCTTGAAGATGTGCAGGGTGGGGGCCCGCCTGATGTTGATCGGCAGCTCGTTCCAGGTCTTGGCCGCAATGTAGGAGAAGGTTCTTCCACCTGTTCTTGCTCTGCGGATGCGCGGGGGTTCGGCGAGGGCAAGGTCAGTGGATAGGAGGTTCCTCTTGGGTACGTGGAAGGAGATTCTGTCGTTGAGGTATTGGGGTCCGGTGTTGTGGAGGCATTTGTAGACGTGGGTGAGTATCTTGAACTTTACTCTTTTCTCGACGGGGAGCCAGTGGAGATTACGCAGGTGCTGGGTGATATGTTTGTGTCGAGGGATGCCGAGGAAGAGTCTGGCTGCGGTGTTCTGTATGGTCTGGAGTTTGCAGAGCAGAGACTTGTTGATCCCGGCGTAGAGGGCGTTTCCGTAGTCCAGTCTGCTGGTTATGAGTGTGTGGGTGACGGTCTTCCTTGACTCGTGGGGGATCCATTTGAAGGTCTTTCGGAGGGTGTTGAAGCAGGTGGAGGCGACATCGTTGAGCTGTCGGGTCATGGAGAGGGAGGAGTCGAGTACGATGCCGAGGTTTCGGGCGTGGTCCGTGGGGGAGGGGGGCTGACGAGGGCGGTGAGCCACCAGGCGTTGTCCCATGGAGAGGGGGTGGGTACGAGGACCTCTGTCTTCTCCGAGTTGAGCTTCAGACAGCTGTTGCTCATCCAGGATGTGACGTCCTTCATCCCTTGCTGGAAGCTGAGTCTGCTGGTGATTGGGTCCTTGGTGAGGGAGAGGATGAGCTGGGTGTCGTCGGCGTAGGATACTATGCTGAGTCCGTGCTGTCTGACGATGGCGGTGTGGGGGCCATGTAGATGTTGAAGAGCGTGAGGCTGAGCGACGATCCTTGGGGTACTCCGCAGGTGATTTCCGTGGGTTCGGAGAGGAAGGGTGGAAGTCTGATTCTTTGGGTTCTGTCGGCGAGGAAGGAGCGGAGCCAGTCGAGGCCGGTTCCCTGTATGCTGGCTTCGTGGAGCCTGGCGGTAAGTGTGCGGTGGGAGACGGTGTCGAAGACTGCAGAGAGGTCGAGTAGGATCAGGGCTGCGGTGTGTCCTTGGTCGAGGAGGGTGCGGATGTCGCCTGTGGCGGCGAGTAGAGCGGTCTCAGTGCTGTGGTTGCTGCGGAATCCGGATTGGGAGGGGTCAAGGATGGAGTTTTCTTCAGTGAATTTTGTCAGTTGGAGGTTGACCATCTTCTTGTGACTTTTGCCGCGAAGGGGAGGAGGGAGATGGGTCGATAGTTCTTGAGGTCCGTAGGAGCTGCTGAGGGCTTCTTGAGTAAGGGTCTGACTTCTGTGTGTTTCCAGTCGTCGGGAAAGATGCCGGTTTTGAAGGTGGCGTTGATGGTGCATCGTAGTTCCGGAGCGATGGCGGCGCAGCTCTATGAAAAATGTGCGGGGGGGCAGGGGTCCGTGGGGGCTCCTGAGTGGATGCCTGTCATGGTTGATGCAGTGTCTTCGGTGGTGACTGGGGTACAGGAGGAGATGGTGGGTTGGCTGGTGTTGCTGGAGGAGGGTGTGGTTTCGCAGTCAGGCGTCTGGTCGTTGAAGTTGTCGTAGAGGCCCTTGATTTTCGGATGGAAGTAGGAGCCAAGCTTGTTGCAGAGTTCCTGGGAGGGGGTGATGTCCGTGGTTTCGCTGGGGGGGTTGGTGAATTCCTTGATGATGCTGAAGAGTTCCTTGGAGTTGGTGGAGCTGGCGAGGATCTTGTTCTGGATGAAGGTCTTTTTGGTGAATCTGATGCGTTGGTGTTATTCTGTCATGGCATTCTTGTATGTGGTGTGGACTTCCGGGGATTTGCTGTTCCTCCAGTTCTTCTTGAGACGTCTGAGGATGCGTCTGAATTGTTGGAGGTCAGCGGTGAACCAGGTGGCCTTCCTGGGGCGCTGTCTGTCGGGGTTACGTAGGGTTGCAAGCTCGTCTGCGCAGTTGGAGATCCATCTGTGGAGTTCTTTGGCTGCGAGGTTGGCGTCGGTCGAGGTGGCGGGGGCATCGTGGTTGAGGGTGGAGTTGAGGAGTTCTTCGGTGATCTTGCTCCAGTTTCTTCGTGGAGGGCGGGGGCAGGCTCGGGCGCCGTGGGTATGTCGACATGGAAGTGTACGCAGTGGTGTTCCATCCAAGGGGGTTGCGAGGTGTGGCTGAAGTGGATGTTGTTACCTCCTGCGAAGATAGGGTCGAGGGTGTGGCCTGCCTTGTGGGTGGGGGTGGTGACGAGTTGTTTCAGACCGAGGTTGTCCAGGAGGGTGGCGGAGTTGGGGTCGGTGAGGTTGTCAAGGTGGAAGTTGAGGTCTCCGATGAGTATGTAGTCCATGGAGGCGATGGCGTGGTGAATGCAGTTCGAGGTCCGGGAGGTCTGTATGCGAGGGTGCCTCTTGGGGTTGTTCGGGGGCTGGTCTGGATCTGGAAATGGAGGTGTTCGGTGGTGGGCGGGCTGTCGCTCAAGCTGGAGGTCGTCAGTCGGAGAGAGCTCTTATGCGCGATGGCGCTCCAGGGCGGTTGGGGCGGTCCTTCCACTGGATCTTGCATCCTTCGGGGATTGCGGTGGCAAGGTCGGGGGCGGAGGAGGAGTTGGTCCAAGTTTCTGTGAAGAAGGCGACGTCTGGCGAGAGGGTGTCGAGGAATTCCCAGATTTCTACAGCATGTCGGTGCAGGGGGCGTACGTTGAGGAGGATGCACTCCAGGGCTCCGGTGGGGCTGGTGTCCGGCGTGGGTGCCGTGGCGGTGCGGAGAGTGGTGAAGGTTCAGCGGCAGTGGCGGCAGGAGAACTGTCCGTGGGTGGTGTTCGGCGTGGAGAGCTGGCAGTTGTTCCTTCCGGAGTTGAGTGCGAGGAGGGCAGCTGAGTCGTAGTGGTGGGGGCACGGAGATCCAGGGTCCCTGGCGCTGGTTGCGGACGGGCGCAGATGGGCTTGCCTTTGGCAGGCCTTCGGCGCGCCAGCGGCGCAGCCGCACAGCGGCCGCCTTTAAATAGAGAAGGGGGGAGGGAGGCGCAGCTGGGAGGTGGGAGCGGGAAACCGGCAGGGGGGAGGGGCTGCGGGGGCAGCAGCGGCGGGAGAATCGGTCACGGAGGACACAGCAGGGGAGAAGAAAAACAGGCAGAGCGACGCAAAAATAAAAGGCACAATAACAGGCAAAGAGACACAAATCAAAGGCACAATAACGGGGCACAGAAATAACAGCAATGACAGACGCAGACAGCAAAATCGGCACAAGCAGAGAGGCAGACCGAGGCCTCAAACCTACAAGCAGAGGTGACGCGGGTTCTGCGGCGGCGGCACAACAGCGGAGCTGCTGGGGGAGAGAGCAGGACCCTGGCCAGTAGGTATGGGGTCTTGCTCGTGCTCCCTCGCAGCGGCCGCCATTAAATAGGGAAGGGGGAGGGAGGCGCAGCTGGGAGGCGGGAGCGGGAAACTGGCAGGGGGGAGGGGCCGCTGGGGCAGCAGCGGCGGGAGAATCTGGCACGGAGGACACAGGGGAGAAGAAAAACAGGCAGAGCGGCGTAAAAATAAAAGGTACAATAACAGGCAAAGAGGCACAAATCAAATCAAAGGCACAATAAGAGGGCACAGAAATAAGAACAATGACAGACGCAGACAGCAAAAGCGGGCACAAGCAGAGAGGCAGACAGAGGCCTAGAACCTACAGGCAGAGGTGACACCGGTTCTGCGGCGGCGGCACAACAGCGGAGCTGCTGGGTGAGAGAGCAGGACCCTGGCCAGGAGGTAAAGGATAGTTCGAGGCATGTGTGCTGTAGATACACATACTTTGCATACTCCTGCCATCTAGTGTTGGGTCCGGATGTTTGCAAGTTGTTTTTCTTTGAAGAAGTCTTTTCCAGTCACGAGGTAAGGTTACTCCTCCTTTTGGTGATAGTGCGCATGGGCATCGACTCCATTGTTAGATTGTTTTCTTTCCGCCATCGGGTTCGGATGTAGTTTGTGGAGCTTTGTTTCGAAACAGTTCTCGGGATGCCATCGGTGCGCAATCCACTGTACCCTCGTCGGTATTGTTTTCGTACACGCTTCACTATTCGCATGTCGAGAAATAGGAAAACTCTCTGTCTTCGATAGAAAAAACATCGTTGGCGTCCATCGGGCCTAGCCGCGTTGGTCGACTTCATCTCTGTTCGGTATCAGCCAGTCATCTGCCGATGGAACGGACTCCGCTTCAATTCTGCCCTCTGTGCCACTCCATATATCTGTGCACCGAACTGCATAAAGTCTACAACTTGTGCCTCTCACCGGAGCACAAGGAAGAAGATTGCGATGCTAGTCGATCGTTCCGATCGAAGAGGACTTTGCGGGATCGTCTGGCTCGACGAAGGGACATGCAGCAGCAGAACATTGAACACACCCCGGATATCTTCGGAGAAGATACCGAGCACGAAGAAATGGAGGCGTCTGCAGCGGAAGAGTAGGAGGCCTTCTCTATCCAAGATTTGGAACTGGAAATCGAGTTAGAGTCCGAAGACGTTCCAGGGGGACAGGGTGCCGCGAGTAATAAAGCCCATTTGCCAATCAAACTTTCTTCCATCAAACAAAAGGCTTCTGGGCCAACACTGCCTTCTGGCCATGGTCGGCACCGAGACACTGCTTCTAACGCTCCGCCCTTAGGCTCGGCACCGAAACAGACAGTCAATCCTTCCAGGTCTGGATCAAGTCGAGAAAACTACCTTCGGCACCAAAGAATAAAAAGGACAGGTCAAAGGATGCTCATTAGAAGCCTCCGGAACCGATCTTGGAGATTATGCAGGAAAAACTGGATACTAAGCAGAAGAAAATCTACCTTAATCCAGACAGTGGACACATACTAGCTAAACATGTCACACCTTCCAAAAGGAACATTCCCTCCGAGGATATAAGTTACAAAATCCCTCTAAGGAAAGAGAAAGACATGGCTACAAGCCCTATCGACCCTGTTCCTCAAACCCCTCCACCATCTTCACCACCACCAGGCCCAAACCCTTTAGACATTCCACCACAGTGTTCTCCACACACACAGCCCAATATTGATTATAGGGGTGATGATTCTCCACCACCAATGGATCAATGGAATGATTATAAGATTGATCCTCCAATAGATAATGATCCTGACCTATACTCTACAAAGCCATCACCCCCTGATGACAACATAGCATACCAGGAGTTAATTTCCAGATCATGGGGTCACTCTACATAAGGAATCCTTAGTGGAGGATTTTTTATTTGAAACTTTAGGAACATCACATAGGACAGCACAATCTTTACCTAGGCTAAATGGCATGATGTGACATGCTGATGATATTTTTAAAGACCCTGTAGTGGCTCATATTTTAACACCCAGCGTTGACCAGAAATACAAACCTCCTCCAACTGATCCATTTTTTTATTAAAGGACAGTTGCCTTTAAATTCCTTAGTTGTGTCCAATGCTCGGAAAAGGGCAAATTCCCAAACTTCAACAGATGCACCGCCTCCAGACAAAGAGTCTAAATTAATAGATGCATCAGGGAAATGGGTGGCTGCGCAATCCGCCAACCATTGGTGTATATCCAACACACAAGGCCTATTAGCAAGATATGACTGGGCACACTGGGATGAAATGTAGCAGTTACTCCAATATCTCCCAGAAGAACACAAGAAACCAGCATTGGCATAGCCAATAGGTCTCGCCTTTGGGGCCTTATAAGTGTTTAGCCAGAGCTATTGACTTTGCCAATGTCTTTAAGCTGTGCTGAGGAGAAGTGTGGCTGCTGTGCAGCATGCTGAAAAGTTATAATAAAAAAGTGTCAGAAGCATTTTTGTTACTTTATATATGACCAAGAAGGCATTATGTAAAACTGAACGACCATATTAAAAAAAGTATTTACAATAAAAAATGTCCTCAGTTTTCTTTTGTTCTTGCAATGCTGGCAACTTGTTTCTGCCTATTGTAATGTTGTTTGTTAAAGCTTTTTTTTTGATGGGGCATAAACAATCGGAGGGTGAAGGTTGGGAACTAGTACCTGTATTATAACACTAGCAGCGGCCAGACGCTAGGGGAGAATCAACAGATGCCAGATTCCGAGAGCAGGCTGAGGTGGTGCTGAGTGATGCTGAGGTGGTAGTGGTGGTGACTGTTGCGGAGACGTTGCTGAGGTGATGCTGAATGATACTCAGGTCTTGCTGAGTGATGCTGTGATGGTGCTGAGTGATGCTGTGGTGGTGCTGAGTGATGCTGTGGTGGTGCTGAGTGATGCTGTGGTGGTGCTGAGTGATGCTGTGGTGGTGCTGAGTGATGCTGTGCTGGTGCTGAGTGATGCTGTGGTGGTGCTGAGTGATGCTGTGGTGGTGCTGAGTGATGCTGTGGTGGTGCTGAGTGATGCTGTGGTGGTGCTGAGTGATGCTGTGGTGGTGCTGAGTGATGCTGTGGTGGTGCTGAGTGATGCTGTGGCGGCGCTGAGTGATGCTGTGGCGGCGCTGAGTGATGCTGTGGCGGCGCTGAGCGATGCTGTGGCGGAGCTGAGCGATGCAGTGTTGGCCCTGAGTGAAGCTGTGGTGGTGCTGAGTGATGCTGTGGTAGCGCTGAGTGATGCTGTGGTTTCGCTGAGTGATGCTGTGGTGATGCTGAGTGAGAGATAGAGTGAAGATATAATGCCCAATTAGAGAGGGTGGTGAGAGAGAAAGGGTGTACATAGAATAAAGAGTGGAGCGGGATAGAGAGAGAGAAAGAAGGGGAGAGAGAGTAAATGAAAGGAGTTTGAAAGAGAAACAGATAAAGGGGGGAGAGAATGAAAGGCTAAAAAAGATAGAGAGGGGAGAGTTAATTAAGTAGAGAGAGAATTAGAGAGGGGAGAGAGAGAGAAGGAGAGAGACAATAAAAGTGGGAGGTGTGGAGTTTAAATAGAGTGAAGAAGTGACGCGGAAAAAGTAACCTTAAATATTGCTTTGTGCTTTGCGCAAATAAATATTTTTTAAAAAACAGAGTGAGACAAAAATACTGGTAATTAGGCTGTGACCCCCAATATAAAACAAATAGCGATATAAAGGTGAAATCAACCCACCGAAGCAATATTTCTAACTAGACAAAAAAAAGCTTGCATTTCAATGCTAATCGCTGTTGTTTTTCATGTGAATGTAGTCCAGGGCCGTCAGTTGGTAATGTGAGCTGCTGCTGCGATTGAAACATCAGAGTCCAGAGAGTTAATGAGCCATGACGAGGAAATGAGGAAGAGCTAGGAAACCCAGATGGCAGCTGCGCGCGTGCACGCCACGTGAACGCAAGCTGGTCGCCAGCCGAAAGCCAGTGGGGTTTGCACTTCCAAAACCCGCTTACTAAAACTCTCGGCCAGACCAGCGCAAGCGCTGGTGCAGGCCGAGACCTAAAAAGGACAAGAATTAGTGCAGGAGAGGAAATTAATATCTAATTCTTCTATCAGATGTGCACTAGATGCTGCTGATACTGCAGCAAGGGGTATTAATACCAGCATTCTTCTTAGTAGGCATGCATTGCTGAGAAACTCCGGGTTTAAACTGGAGGTTCAACAAACTATTCTTAATGCCCCCTTTGACAAACAGAATCTTTTTGGACATCAAGTAGATGAGTCACTTGAGAAAATTAAAAAGGACACAAAAGTGGCAAAATCAATGGGCGCCCTTCAGTCACCATCCAATGGAGGCTCCTTTCGCCGCTGATTTTATAGAGTAGTATCCAAAGGTAATTCCTCAGATCCCAATATGTCCTCATACAGGGCAAGCACACAACCCTCGCCATCAAGAGGTTTCTGTAAAGGTGGGTACAGAGGAAACAATTTCAAAGGCAGAGGTAAAGACACACCAACACGTACCTCTCCATTTCCTAACAAACCGTGACTTACCTACAATTCCCCCCGACCATTTTACACCTGTCGGGGGAGGGGGGGGGGATTTACAACAATTCTTTCCCACTTGGCAATTCATAACATCAGACAAATGGGTATTAGACATTATCCAATACGGTTATTGCCTGGAGCTTACCAGCAATCCTCCCAATATTCCACCTCGCACTCACAAACTCTTGCTACAACATCAACAGCTCCTCAAACAAGAAGTACAGGCGCTTCTAACAAAAGGAGCTATAGAACCAGTTCGATTACAACACCAAGGATCAGGAGTTTACTCACTTTACTTCCTAATCCACAAAAAGGACGGGTGGCTACAATCAATTTTAGATCTCAGACCGTTAAACCTATACATACAGTCAGAACCCTTCCATATGGTTACCCTTCAAGAAGTGCTTCCACTTCTACAACAAGGCGTCTTTATGTCCACACTAGACTTAAAGGACGCATGCTTCCATATTCCTGTCCACCCAGCACATCGCAAATATCTCAGATTTGTGATAGCAGGAACTCGCTATCAATTCAAAGTACTCCCATTCGGAGTGACTACTGCACCCAGAGTATTCACAAAATGTCTAGCAGTAGTAGCAGCTCATCTAAGAAGACAACAAATTCATGTCTTCCCATATCGGGACGATTAGCTTATCAAAGCCAACACACAGCAAAAGTGTTTACAACACACTCAAGCTACCATAAACCTTCTCCATCAATTGGGATTTACAGTCAATGCACAAAACTCCCATCTTCAACCCTCACAACTACAACCATATCTGGGAGCAACGCTAAACACTCACACAGCTCTAGCCTCTCCCAATGTAGCCAGAATTCAAAACTTTCAGACGTTATTACTACAGTTTCAAAACAACCAATACCTAACAGTCAAAACTTTCATGCAACTATTAGGAGTGATGGCATCAGGCATTGCACTAGTGCCTCACGCAAGATTACACATGCGTCCTCTACAGGAATGCTTGGCACGTCAGTGGAATCAATCACAGGGTCAATTAACAGATCAAGTGTTGGTAGACCGCCGCACTCATCGCTCTCTGCAGTGGTGTAACACACAAAACCTATCAAAAGGGCGGCCCTTCATTGACCCGATTCCACAAGTCGTATTAACAGCAGATGCATCTCTCACAGGTTGGGGTGCCCATCTGCAGCAACTAACAATTCAGGGTTTATGGGACACCAAACACAAAAGTTTCCACATCAATTACTTGGAGCTTCTAGCTGTTTATCTAGCACTAAAAGCTTTTCAGCCTAACCTCATAGGGAAAGTTGTCCTAGTCCGGACGGACAATATAACAGCTTTGTACTATGTACAAAAACGGGGGGACACACATACTCTGCAGTTGTTGCGTCGCTCAGACCATTTGGCGTTGGGCAATACATCACAAAATTCATCTTCTGGCAGAACACCTTCCAGGCATGCACAACCAATTTGCCGACCTCAGCAGGATGCGGCAACAAGTACACGAATGGGAACTTCATCCCCAAGTTCTCCTTCTATACTTCCAAAAATGGGTATTTCCACAGATAGACCTCTTTGCCATGTCAGAGAACTCAAAATGCCCAAACTTCACCTCCAGATTCCCACACAATCTATCCAAAGGCAATGCCCTATGGATGAACTGGTCAGGGATATTTGCTTACGCTTTTCCGCCTCTCCCTCGCCTTCCATTTCTGGTTCGGAAACTCAGGCAGACATCACTCACAATGAGTCTAGTGGCTCCCACATGGCCTTGTCAACCATGGTTCACCACACTACTAGAACTGTCAGTGGTTCCACACAAAAGCTGCACCTCACTTCCAACCTTCTCACACAGCACCGTGGAGAAATCAGTCATCCAAACCCTAAGGAGCTCAACCTAGTGATCTGGCTCCTGAAGTCATAGAGTTTGGATACCTAAATCTACCACCAGATTGTATGACAATTCTTAAAAAAGCAAGAAAACCTTCCACTAGAGCATGTTATGCAGCAAAGTGGAAAAAATGTGTTATATATTGTAATAACACAATTGATCCGCTAGATGCAGCTATACAAAATATTATTTATCTTTTGCATCTACAGCGACTTGGCTTAGCCTACACTTCTATCCGACTACACCTTGTGACAGTAGCTGCATATCTGCAAAACAGACAACATTTATCCTTATTCAAAGTTCCAGTAATTAAAGCTTTTATGGAAGGCCTTAAAAGAATAATACCCCCAGGGAACCACCTGCACCTGTCTGGAACCTTAACATTGTTCTCATAAGGCTTATGGGTCCACCTTTTGAGCCATTGTAGAATTGTTCATTACAATTTGTTTCATCAAAAGTTGCCTTTCTGATTGCTATCACTTCATTAAGACGTGTTGGTGAGCTACAGGCATTATTTAACCTTAGAAGAACCTTTCTTTCAACTTCATAAAGATAGTGGTTCTTCGTACAAACCCAAAATTCCTTCCAAAAGTAGTTTCTGCTCTTCATATTAACCAATCAGTTGAGTTACCCGTGTTCGTCCCTCAACCTGATTCAGTAGCAGAAAGGGCTCTATACACACTTGATGTCAAAAGAGCACTATTATACTATATTGATAGAACAAAAGCTATTCGCAAAGCAAAACAACATTTTATTGCATTTGCTCCACCGCATAAAGGAAATCCTATCTTTAAATCCGGTATTTCTAGATGGATTGTCAAATGTATTCAAACTTGCTATGTTAAAGCTGAAAGAACTCTACCTATACCTCCTAGAGTACATTCTACTTGCAAAAAATTGAGCATCTATGGCCTTTTTAGGTCACCCTTAGCTGACATATGTAAGGCAGCTACATGGTCTACACCACAGACATTTACCAAACATTATTGTGTGGATGTATTAGCACGTCAACAAGCTAATGTAGGACAAGCAGTGCTAAAAACACTTTTTCAAACAACTGCAACACCTGCTGGTTAGCCACCGCTTTGGGAGATTGCTGCTATACAATCTATGCAAAGCATGTGTATCTACAGCACATATGCCTCGAACGGATTATGTTATTTATCCTGTAATCATCTGTTCTTGGCATATAGAGCTGTAGATTCACATGCGCCCTCCCTCCTCCTCGGACACCTCTGGTTGTTGCAGTCATTATTTATATTACATATGCATGGACATCTCTGTACTACTTTTACTTTGTCCATTCTCACCCTCTTGCGGGAAAGCAGTCTAACAATGGAGTCGATGCCCATGTGCGCTATCACCGAAAAGAGGAGTCGCCTTACCTTGTGACTGGAAAAGACTTCTTCAAAGAAAACCAATTTGCAAACATCCGGACCCAACACTAGATGGCAGGAGTATGCAAAGGATGTAAATCTACAGCTCTACATGCCAAGAACTGATGCTTACAGGGTAAGTAACATAATCCTTACTATGTATCCAGTTAGTCTGTGGGAGAGGTGTGGTGCAGCAGCCAGAGGAGCTGACTCCAGAGTGCAGGGATCAGTGTTCGATCCCCGGTGCCGGCGGCAGCTCAGCTCAGCATCATGTGATTCTGGGCAATAGCTCACTTAATCTCCCCGACGGCCCTCTGCACCTTGAAACCTTAAGGGGTGATATTTTTGCGCTTTAAAAATATTCATTACATTACTATGAACAAGCCCTGGGCCGCATTTATAACCAACAATTGCAAATATGTTGGTCCAGGTGTTTTGATAACGTTTAGAAACCTACACACAAAAAATATATTGTTCTGCCAGAGGCCCCCACGACAGGATCATGCTCAGCAAAAATTGCTGACCTGGAGGTCTTGATCATTCTCTAAACCATTCCATCTTCTGCAAAATGGGGGAAAATGTTGAGAAAAATCTACTACATTGGCTGAAATAGGATCAGCTACCTATGACCCCAGGTCTCCAAGGTTCATATCTTTTTTTATTTTTATTATACCCTTTGCCAATTATTACTGAGGAGGATGCAACCAGCTCCAAAAATTCTTGTGGAAGTCCACCACTCTCAGAAATTCACTATGCCTGCAGTTGAGTTCTGGATCAGTAGATGCAGACTTTAAAGAATAAGAAGAATCTGGGATGGAAGGTATTGGCAGGCAAAATCCATTGAAAGTTCCAGGAGAGCTGGAAACCAAGCTAGTGTTGACGAAAATAATGCTGTCAGGACCAGGGAAGTGCAGGGTATAGGGAATAGGAACGTTTGTCATCTCTTTTGTGTAGCTGTGTAGCTTTGGCCTTGCTCTTGGTGACAGTCCCTTGCATAGAAGTTGTACTTCGCAGGCCACAGGCGTACCTGCTGTGAACACAAAGCAGCCTTCCTGCTCCCTTCGAATGTGAATTAATCCAAACTAGGTATGTACTAACAATGGTTTCAGGAGGCATAGGAGAAAAGGAGAGCAGTACAGAAGGGAATGGGGATAGCTTTGACTACCTCTAAACCTTATGAAACAAGACCTAGATATATATAGATGGATATATAGAAATATTACCCAGTGGCAGTCGCAACTGCCTATTTATAGTTAGGATTGTGGTTCCATAGGAAATGTATTTTTGAGTTCTAATAAATTTGGCCCCATTTGATGAATCTCCACAAAGCTTTCCCCAAAAAGTACTACTTTTTGACTAGTTTGCGCATGGAAAGTGTTGTTAGTGATCCGTCAAGCTAGTGCAGAGAAAAAGGGGAGTGTCCCAAAATGCATTTTCCCCATTCATATTTCCATAGGAACTTTAGACACCACTACAGCCCAAACCACTGAACTGATTTACACCAAATTTGATAGAAAGCAAAATCTTGGTCCAGAAAGAGTGTTTTTTGTGTTTTGGTATAAATCCGTTCAGTAGTTTTGGAGAAATTACCTCCTTCAATGCTAGCCCCCCCCCTTTCGTGCTAAGCCTTTTTTGGCTATTTGGGGTAGTTCGTGCTTAGGCCCCTGTAACTTTTTGTCCACTTAACCTATCTAAGCCAAATTTGCGTCCTTTTCTTCCAACATCCTGAGGATTCTAAAGGTACCCAGGGTTTTTTTTATTTAAAGTTTTTATTTTATTTTATTATTTTATTTCTTGTTTAAATGAGGACTTACAAACATAAGAACCAAAACAAATGCAAACAATATAAATTTTACATCACAGGACAACATACTTTCAGGAGATTATCCAATATTCATAAATCAAAAACAAACATAAAAACAAATTTCAAATGAACTATAACAGAAAGACAAAAGGATTATTTACGATCACCATAATCGTTAGGCATCATATACAGTATCACATGTGAGAGGCCACGGCCATCCATTCCAGTCATAGGCTAGCAAAAGCAGTCCTTTCTACTTTGTCCTATATGTATGATCAGTTGGAGCGGTCGGCTCTAATTCTGAGTTTCAATGTAGTTATACAGGCTCCAGAAGTTTTTCGGCCGGCTCCTAGGGGAGAGCAGTTTGCTATATGTTTCAGTTTGTGTATTACAGAATACCATATCTCTAGACCATTGGGAAAGAGTAGGTGTGGGACCACGTGACCAATGCATCGCTACAATTCTTTTCGCTACCAAAAGCCCCATATCAACCAGGCGCCTGAGGTTTTTCCTCAATTGTTTAGAATAGTCCAATAGGGCTAATAGCGGGTCAGGATTTATCGTTTCTTTCGTGATATCACTTAGTTTAGCAAAGACTTGTGACCAGAAGTTAGCAATAGGGGGACAAAGCCAAGCTAAATGTATAAAGTCTGCCGCACTTGCCCCACATCTCTCGCAGTTATTCGTGTCGCGTAATCCAAATCTATGTAACCTGACGGGCGTGTGGTATTTTCTGTTGAGGAATTTGAATTGTATGAGGCGGTGCCTGCCATTAAGGGAGATACGCTTAGTCGATTCGGAGCAATATCGCCACATGTCATCTATAGTAAGCTCCAAATCAACCTGCCAATGTAATCTAGCTTTGACATAGTGGTTGCGTCGTAATTCCTGAGTCTTCTTGTATATACGTGAGACTAATCTATTTGGGGAGTCAGTGCGAAGCACGGTAGAGAAGGGAAGTACCTCTGGAGGTTCTAGCAGTTCATCCCCTAGCAGAGCGCGTAATGCACTTCTAGCTCTAAAATAGTGGAATAACGTTAGAGGGGTAGGCGGTGATTCGTTCGGCACCAGTGCGTTCCAATCCTTCCCCCGTCCGTCACTGAAAAAGGAGCCGATAGTGTCTATGCTTAGTGTATGCAGGGCTTCCACTATTTCAGGTGAGACGAGAACTGGGAGCCACGTGCACCAAGCAATGGGAGTGAGGGGAGAATACAGTATTGAAAGTGCTTGGCGATTGAGAAGATTTTGCCAAGCATGCGTAGTAGCATTAATCGAGTCCAAAATTCCGGTGCTGCTAGGCGGTTTACCACTATTTTAGCGAAGATTTTCGTGTCGACGTTTAATAGAGAGAGTGGTCGGTAAGAGGAGCGATCGTGGGGGGGTTTCCCAGGCTTCAGGATAACGACCAGGAGAGCCTCCCGCATCGTAGGGGGCATGGACCCGCCCTCAGCCATCTCCTCAAACAGTGTTATTAAGTGAGGGGTAAGTAAATTTTTGAATTCCTTGTAGAATCCCACCGTTAGCCCGTCCTGCCCTGGAGCTCCTCCAGTGCGCATTGTAGTCAGGGCTTCGTGAATCTCCCACGTCTCTAGTGGTTTCATCAAATATGCTCTGTGTTCGTCTAAGAGCCAAGGTAGTTTTATATATTCTAGATATTCCCGCATATCCGATTCAGTGTCGTGGGATCTCAACTTGTACAAGTCTGCATAATAAGCCCTAAAACTCTCGGCTACCTTATCAGGTTCTACGATTCGCTCTCCAGTGTCCGAGTCAAGTTCTATGGGCTGGGTAGCAGTTCGGCGTCCCTTCATAAGGTTCGCCAGGGCCGCGCCAGGGCGCTCGCCCTCGCCATATGTCCTTGCAACCGCGTATTTACCCAGGAACTTTACCTCCCTATCTGCTTCTAAATGGTATTCTTCCAAGGTGGACTTCAGATATTCAGCCAGGTGCGCATCGCTCGTTTCCGGTATTTCCCTCTCTAGTCCTGCTAGGCTTTGATCCAGTAGGGCCAACTTACCCCTGATCGATTTCAACACTCCAGAATGTTTGGAAATAGTGATACCTCGTATATAGACCTTGAAGGCCTCCCATATCGTGGTAAATTGTGAAACTGACCCCACGTTGGTAGCGAGAAAGGTCTCTATTGCCTCTAGCATGTCCGCTTTAAATACCTCGTCGAGTAATGCATATGGGGGGAAGCGCCAGGTGAATGGGGGGAGGACGCTTGACAGGGGATGTCAGTGTGAGTAGTACAGGGGAGTGATCTGAATAAGTACGTTGGAATACCTCGCAGCTCCTAATATCAGGTCTAAGTGATCCCACTACAAACCAATAGTCAATTCTGGTATATAGGTTGTGTGGGGCTGAGTAGTGTGTAGCCTCCCCTCTCAGACGATCGAGAGCGCCAGACATCTACCAGACCCAGCTCTGTCACGGCGTCTATTATAGCCTCCGCAGCCATAGAACGGCGGCGTGGTGGGCCCCCCGAGCGGCCCAGCTCCGGATTTAGAACACAGTTATAATCACCCCCCTCAGATCTGTTGCAAATCAGGCAATGTGCGGACCAGTGCAAGGAGATCGTGGAAGAACTGCGGGCAGTCGTGATTAGGGCCGTACACATTAATCCAATATACATTCCATGCCCCTCCCCTTGTATTTAGATATAAGGTATCTGCCATCTACTTCTGTGTGCAATTCCTCTAGAGTGAGTTGGGCCTTAGGGTTAATCCAGGTCAGGACTCCCCTAGCATGTGTAGTGAAACCCGCAGCATGAAATGTGCCACAGATCTTACCTCGAGTCAGTGGGAGGTTCGCTATAGGAAGGTGCGTTTCTTGTAGTAACGCAACATCAATGTTGTGCCTATTGAGGTAGGACATAACTTTACAGACTTTGCGCTGGTCATTGAGCCCCCTGACGTTCCAGGACAAAAGTCTCAACCTATCCTCCATGTTGCATAGGGAAAGAGAGGGAAGGTCTCAGCTATGCTATCCATTCGTTCCCTAAATATTATTCTTACGGCCAGTTGTCTGTGACTTGTACTGCTTATTATGTGTACAGTATACCAAAACAACATCGTGATCGAGAAAAACTTACAATTAAAAAACATCAAACGCAACATTCCCAAAAAACCCCCCTCCCTCCTCCCACGCCATGCTACCCCAATTCGAGCATAGTCAGTGTTCCCCCCTCCCACTCTCCCCCTTAGAAAAAAAACTGGTATACAGCCAGGTAGTGTGTAACACGCAGGGGCGAATGTTACCTAAGCACTACGACTAACCATCAGCATTAGTCCACACTATAATGAACTTGTTATAACAATCGTCTCTATTTATAGTAATAACGGCCCTGGCACACAGTTAAACTAAGGAGTGCAGTTAACAATAACTAAGTGAAAGAGGCGTCTGCCCAAAACAGGGCCTACATACACACTGAAGTCTATGCTAAGTGTACGTACAAGGAGCAAACCCCTCTTCAAACATATGACATCCACAAGTACTTGCGTGAGTTTTGGGCAGTTGCTCCGGGCCGCAAGTGACCCGCAGGGTTCCGAGGGTGCCAGTGCAGCAAGGGCGTCACCCAACTTAGATGCCAGTTAAGCTAAAAGGCACACAGCAAGTGACTATTTATCATTTCCTAGGAGAGGGCACCCTCGGGACCAACAAGTTAATCATTGTCATCTAGGCGGCTCTCTGGCTGACTGACCGCCACCTCGGATGTCCTTTCTTCCACAGCATCTCGTTTCGGGCGTTTGGGGAGCTCCTTCTGCAGTGCCTTCGGGTCTGAGAAGATTCGGGACGAGCCGTCAATAGAAACGCGTAGCCTGGCCGGGTATAGCATTGCGTAGGCGATGTTTTGATCTCGAAGTTGTCGTTTGAGTGTAGTAAATTGACGCCTCGCTTCCTGTACTTTGATCGTAAAATCTGGATAGGGCGAAATCTTTGAGCCCTCTTATTGTAGTTCACCCAGTTCTCTGGCACGTCGCAGGGCAGAGTCTCTATTCCGATAATATAGTAATTTGGCTATCATCGGGTGTGGAGGTGTGCCCGGAGGCGGGCGCGGGCCCAACGACCGGTGGGCTCTCTCGACCACGAATATTTCCGAGAAGGTGTCACGATCCAGCAGGGTGATGAGGAATTTCTGAACTGTTCCGCGTTGCCCATTGATGTAGACTCTGGAAGGCCCGTGATGTGAATATTGCTCCGACGGAAGCGGGCCTCCAAATCCTCCGCATTGTCCTGGAGCGACGTGAATGCCCTTGCCATTTGTTTTTTCACTGCATCTGTTTCGGACTGAGCCTCCTCGACCTCGGTGATCCTGCGCTCCGACATGTCTATCCGTTCCGCCTGTTTAT